>PVJA010000403.1:83014-178056 GCA_004027025.1 Myocastor coypus | reverse complement strand
AAGCTAAGTCAAAGGTATTTGATACTCAGAAAGCCAGTGATGATAAGCCCAGTACCTATGTTATAGAATAATAGTATCACAAAGCTTTTCTGCTGGAGGGTTGAGAATGTAAGTTAACAGACCGACAATTGGAGAAAAAGAAGGGCTATAAGTATAGCCAATATTTTGGCCCTAGCCCTTCAAGGTCAATAAAGACCCAGGATATAAGAGAACCTGTGCTGTAATATCCTATAACTCAGAGGTGTCCCAAATGTCCTGGTCAAGGAGATTATGGGACCTCAGAGGAAAGGGATGAATGAACTGCAGTGCATCTAAGGAGAGTCACCCAGAGAAAAACATTCTCTCAGGCTTTCACAGAAAGCAAAATGGCCAAGCAATGGCCGTGACTCGTCCCGAAGGCTGATACCACTTTATTTTAAATGTGTTGATTTATTCATTGATTAATTGATTGCAGGACCAGGGTTTGAACTCATGACCTTGCACTTGCCAGGCAGGCACTTGTGCGATGGAGCTATCTCCCTGGCCCTCTGTTTACCATCTTATGTTGCATGACTTCTTACCCCATATTAGTTACTTATCTCTGGCAGTTTACCTCTAAGAAGACCCCAATCAAAGATTCATGGTTTCTTTATTAGAAATAAAGGTTTTCCTAGATTGTTCGTGGTTGTATTTAATGCTTTCTGAACGCTCTAAATAGCAAGAGAAAGAAAAGAGAATGACCACTGTGTAGAACCCATGAACTACACTGTTTCAGAAGTCTGCCTCTGTGGCTTTGCATAATCTTCCCAGAATTTATGAACGGCTGCATGCAATAGCTCTGGCTTCTGAAACCTTTTCTAACTTAAAGTGGAGAGGAATGATGAAGGTCAGATAAAGGCCCTGCAGCCTGATTTCCCTTTTTGTATGTGTCAAATCTTTAGCTGATGACAGATGACTGGGCAGAGGCACGGGCTTCAAATGCTTTTCTCTCCTCTGCCTTTAGGAAAAAAGATCAGCCGAGATCAGTTAGCCAGTGCTGAAAGTGAGGGTAGAATGATGACAAAGACGGCCAAAAGGAAGGAATAGCGTTCCACCACCGAGGACCTTTTTGTATTTAAGGGGTTTATAGAAACTTCAGTGCAGCACTTATTTATCAAGCTAGATGGCTGAGATCAGTGTATCCAGAGAGCGAACAGAATTCGCCCATTGGTTATGAACTGACAACTTCTCTGCTTCCTTTGTACATGGGGCTTTTCCAGGCATCTCTTCTCGGCTCAGCATCCTGTCTCTGAGCCCTGCACCAGCTTGATAATGGCAGGAAATGGTGCACAGCAACACAGAGATTTGTTTGGAAAATGTTCAACTTTACCTCCATTTCCTTCAAGTTAAAGGAGAAAATGGGATTTTCTTTTCCCCACACCTGGGATTATAATGTGTAACAATGGACGGTGATTGGGACCTTACTGGGCAGAAACGTGAGAGGCTAGGAGAAAGGAAAGTAGGCAAGAGAAGAGTGAAATGGGGGGAGAATGACGAAGAAAGGAAGGGGAGGAGAGTAGCATCCTTCCTGTCTCTGCAAACCAGAGCGGGCTGAGGGTCCTTGAAAGGGCAGGGAGGTGGGACAGAGCCCGTGGACACACAGATCCCGTGTGGCAGCCGAGACAGCAAGCAGCAGACTGTAAATAAGCCTCCCCTTCCCCCTCCTCCTGCCCAGCCATCTCAGGCCAGCCCAGGGCCTGGGATGGGACAAGGAAGGACTTGTCGGCTCATCAAACTAGTGATGACGGTCATACGATGCTTAGTCCTAGTTTCAGATGTCAAAGGTACTTCAGTGACATTGCTGTGGAGTGCGAATTTGAGTTCGTGTGGTCTGCTGTAATGGGTAGCTCCAGTTCTCTTACAGGTGCGACACATAGCACAGTCCTTGGCTCTGTACCTGCCACCCTGGGGAGTGACAGTTGCCCATGACTTCCACTGTCATTTATTGTAGGATTCTTCAGAATTTATTTTTTAAAGAATGTCTTTTTTTTTGTGGGACCAGGGTTCGAACTCACGACCTTGCACTTGCCCAGCAGGCACTTGTGCCTCAGAGCTATCTCCCCAGCCCCTTATTGTAGGATTCTTAAACTCATGATTTGAACTCCTCAGTTAAGCTCTAGACTTACTTATTCGATGGCTGTAGTTTTCAAGCGCTGTTTCAAATGCTAGTTTGTGTGTGTGTGTGTGTGTGTGGGTGTGTGTGTGTTGGGTGTGTGTGTGTATATTTTCATAACTTATCCTCTGCCATTCTGAATAGCATGCACAACTAAATTTATAATCAAATAATTCAAATTTATAATCCAGAGATAAATTAAAAAAATCTTTACAAAAGATGAGAAAAATGTTTCGAGTGTTGCCTGTGCTGCGTGTACCTCTGCTGGGCTACCTCCTTGTAGTCAGTGCTTGTTTTGATGTCAACTTGTGCCCTAGTAGCTGCCCCCTCCCCCGCAATGGCCCAGGGTTGGGTTGAGCTGATTTCACCGCTCCCCTCCTGTAATGGCATCACATGCTTGGACCGGTAAATGGCCAGAACTCTTTTGGTGACAACATTTCAATTCTACAGACCTGTCAGTTTTGACCCAAACTGGATGATACCAGAGATCAAGAATACTGCAAAGCAAAGGAATGGAGGGCTTGTGTGTTCCCTCATTATGCAACCACCAGGCCCTTATTCTCTCTTCTTTGTATTCCTAGTTTGGTGCAGCAAAAGACAAAAGGGATCAATAATGTCTGAATTCTTAGTAGGCTGGAATCCACTTGTACCAACATGCCTAGAGTTTACACTATGTTAGGTATCCTTTGGTATAATAGCATGAATATCTCATGTAAAGTATTTAAGAGAACTGTCAACATGTTGTAGAGAGGCAAGAGTGTGATCTCGTTTAATATGTGAACCTATTATTTGGTTGAGCACTACGTCACCTGCCCCCTCAGTGTTTCCAGCAGCCTGCCCCACAGGTGTTCCTATTAACGATGTGCTGCACAACCTGCAGAGCAATACTGTATCGCCTTCCATTCCTGAATCCTGCATATCCCCCCATATCCAAGACCATAGCCAATACATCACTGACTTTCAGTGATTTATTCTTACTATGTTTTAAATGTCACCTTGCCATTTTCTACCTCAGTCTTTCTAATTTACATTTTTCCTTGGCTTACTACAATCTCTTTTGGTATTACTTGAGTAAGTTTCTATCTGGCCTGCATCTGCAGTACAGCCCTGTTCCAATGAGGTTTGTTTGGTTGTTGAATGTATATGGGGAATATTAGAAAGTTCATGTATGTTTTATTCATTTTACTTGTAGGTATTAAATGTTTTGTCACTAAGTCCTCCAACTATATATGTATGTACATGTCTTTACAGGCAATATTTAAAATATACTGCTATATATATGTATATGAATGCAATATAAAATGTCTACTAAATTTTAACATATTTGATATTAAATTAAGTAAGCATTTATTCTGGACCCCAAACTAATATATAAATGGTTGAGACTATTTCGATCATAAATCATTAAAATCATAAACATATGAGTACAGTTGAATTTACATGCTCCTTGGGTATACTTTTATAAATTTAGTTTGGGAGCTGGAGTGATAGCTCAACTGTCTAAAGCACCTACCTAGGCAAACTTAGGTGGGCACAGGGGACTGTGGTTCAATCTCTGGTACCACATGCCATGCCAGCCCTATCCTCAGGTTGGGCTGACCCAGTCCAAAAAAAAAAAAAAAAAAAGTTTCAGTATGCATCTTACTTAAAGTGGCATATATGTAAGTTTTTATATTTATGCTATTAAGTTTTTAATATAGGAAACATGAGATTAGAAATTAAAATATTGTTATTAGTAGCATCTACTTTTTTGAAAAAAAATTCATCTGGTAGAACTTTAAAATCTTCAAGTTTTTCTTAAATTAAGGGTTTTATTTCAAAAATTTTTTTTGTACAGAATATATCACTTTATGTAATTATTTGATAGAGACAAAGTTTATAAGTGGAAGGATTTAGTACTGTGGTTCTTTGACCACTTCCCCTTTATTGAAAATCTTGCTTCAAGGTTCCTGTTTCCACATCATTCTCACTCTTTATTTCTGAGTCCTAATAAATGCTTTTTCCTCTTTATCTCTATGGGCTGAAAGGTTGTAATAATCCTGAATTCTAATTTCCAGAACTATATCTCTTATGAGTCGCCTATATTCACCAAGAATGAATAAATATTTTAAAGTTGAATTATTATAAGTTAAGTAGACTGTTTCTTTTTGTTGAGATTTAATGGGTAAAGTTTCCTAGTGTTTTTGAGCTTTATGTTCAAAGAAATAGATTAGCCAATACATGATTGTTGTAGCTTATTAGTTCTTGGTGATTGGCTTGATAAGAAATCACCTTCAGTAATTGACTAAAATCTTAATAACTTCCATGATGCAAAAAAGAAACAGTAAGTAATAATGACTAATAGACATCTCAGAACCTGCAGATCTATAGTAGAGATAAAAATTTTAATAAATATTCCATTGTTCTTCTACATTTCCCAGTCTTGTGTAGTTAATGGAACCATATGACTAGCTCTGGTTAATGCAATGCAAACCCAAGGGCTTCGTGGTGAACTTGGTCTCTGAGGAGAATTGTCCTGCTGATGTGCACTTAGCACATAGAATCAGTGGGAAATAAACTTGTGTTACCTACAGTCACTGGGGCTTTGTGTTTGTGACTACTGTAGCTTGATGTTTCTTATCATCTTACAAAGGCAACAAGAGAATGCTTCATTTCCCCTAACCGTACTTGTCTCCAGGGTTTCCCACATTAGTCAACAGAATTACAGACTGTGACGTATTTTCTGTTCTTCTTTTGACTTCACTTCCATGCGCAGAATCCTTCAGCAAGTATGTGCTCTACCAAGCAAATACCCCTACCCCCTTCCACTGCTTTCGGTCTTTCTCATAATCATCTATTAGACCAGGGTGCTATTTTTGCTCTTCAGTGTTAGGATAGTAACTTTATAACTAATCACCAGTGTTTTCCTTTTGCATCATCGTGATCCAAGTTCACCAAGGCAGCCTGAGAGATCTTTCCAAAACATAAACTGGAGGGATTCTCTCCTACTTCAGCTGTTCAATAATGCCCCATTGTTCTTAGGAAAAATTGGCCAACCACAAGTGGCACCTTATCCCTACCCACTAATTTTTGCTCACAGCACTTTCTTCAGTTCCTTCATAGCACCAAGTAAAATTATTTTTAAAGTGTTTATTTTCTAGTTTATCATTTTGATTCAAGCATATTGTGAGTTTTATTAGAAGAGATCATTTTTCTGTTTTGCTCATCTGTGTTTCTAGTAGTTAAAACAATCCTTGGCACAGAATTGAGACTCAATAAATATTTGTGGAAAGAGTGATAAATTATTGGAGGTAATGGTCTAGGGCATGTTTACTAACCTTAATGCAGTATTTTGTTTTTGTTTTCTTTTGTGTTTCTACTTTTTCTTTCAAATTTATGACTAGAAAATTAAAGTCAACCACAGCCAGACTCCAGGCCCTAGGAAAGATTTAATGCAATATCACATTAGCTAGAAAAGGAGAATAAATGAGGTGAAAATATTTTGTTGTGTCATTTCTCCAAGTATGTTTATAAGAGTATAGAGTCACCCCATGATGCTATTCTTGTGTCCATTATTACTGCAAAATAAGAAGTTCTATTGTGGCTTATAAATATTATGAAAATGCCCAGCAACTCCAAACTTATTAAGTATCTTATTCTAGCAGTTCAGATGACAAACACAGATTATCTTGAAAAACTTGCTGCTGTACAGAGATACTTTTACAGTGGTTTATTATCAGTATGATGGAGCTGAAACTAGGGTGTAGAAGCTGAAACTAGAGGTAGGCTCCTAGCAAAGGCCCCCTAAATACTGTATTTTAGGTCCCCTCAGCACTCTACCTCACTTCGATTCAAATTATAACTCAAGTATATTCTAGAGTGTCACTCATTTGCTAAAGAAAAACATTATCCCTTGACTAAGTTGAGAAATTTTTGATTACCTGACAGGACAGCCTGCTAAAACATATATACCCTTGTGGATGATTTGTGTAACATATTCATTGTATTTCCTTTCATAGTTAGTCTCCCCAAACATATTCTTTTTTGTGTTATGCATATAAGACATAATTAAGAAATTACTCTCATCTTGATTGGTGTGTATTAAACTTCTTATGGTATCTTTGAATCACCAGAGAATAAAACGTTTTCTCTCAGGGTTTTCCACTGAGCTGTGGAACATGGCAATTTCACTTTTCTATGCCATAGCACAGCAAGAGAATTCTGACTTTTCTGATTAAACTCTGCATATGCCACGGAAATTGGGTACATTTTAAGGACAGGTGCCTTTCAATGGGTCCAATGATGCATGTTCTATTTCTGATAAAATATGAAAACAGCTTTTTATCTTGAGGAATGAACCAGCAGGGAAACAAATGCTCTAGAAGACAGAAAAAAAAATGCTGTTATCACTCACACAGTTCATATTTAGAAACATTCTTAAGGCTTTTTTATTTTTAATTATTTTATACTCAATGGACTGTTGGACTGTTTTGTTTTGTTTTGTTTTGTACTGGCAATTGAAACCTGAACGTCACACTTGCCAGGCAAGCACAGTGCTGAGCCATATCCTTGGTCAAAGGACTGTTATATTAATTATTAAAGTTAATTAATTAATTAATTAATTAATTTTGTATTTTAGGGAAGGGTCTGCAGGGAGTTCCGGGTCTCACCAACAGATTGGACTTGTAGTGACCTGCCTGTTTATAGCCTCCCAAGTGCTGGGATTAAAGGTGCATACCACAATGCCCAGTCATGTCAGAATGCCAGCAGGGTGGGGCTGGCACTGCAGGCCTGGGGTTTGAATCCTTGGGCCCTGTGCCTGCTTGCAGGCACTTTAATCTGCTGAGCTATTTGGTTGGCCCTCAAAAGGACTGTTTTATACTAAGTATTAAAATAAAAAAAATCTTATTTTACTGCTAATGGAGAAGACAAATGGAATCATTAGAAGTCAGCCACTCACTCTAATTAACTGAACAACTGCTATTTATGGATATGTTATGGTTGTGATGGAAATTAAATGAGATATAAATGTGGTAGTACTTGCTGAAAAATTTTAAGTTTAGAAAGAAAGCGGACAAGTACAAGCACTCAGAATATATTGTGCTTGAATATGTGCAAATACCAAGGTTATGGTTGAAGGAGACCAGAGGGACAGAAGCCCATGTAGTCCTTTTAGATTATGTATACACAAGTTGTTTTTTTCCTTTAAACTTTGTTGCATCCCTTAAAAATGAAGAGTCATATATACCACTAGAAGTGAGTTTAATTTATCAGTGGAATTTTAGAACATGTATCAGACCCTCATGTGTAAACATCATATTGTCTCCTTAGTATAAGAACCTGAAAGTGTAAAGAGGGTCTGAAAGTTATAATGCATACTGTGAAAGGGAAAGAAACTATTTAAAGGAACAACTTGGATGAGAGAAAGGAGAAAAGAAAGGGAAGGAAGGGAAAAAGAGATGGATGTGTATATGCCCAGGAGAGCTTGGATAATTGTACGGATTTCTGCTGATCTATGGAAAGGGACTGTTAAGGCTTATTTTTTTCTCTTTTTTAATGTTTTATATTTTTGACCAATCTTACAGGATTATATCTGGTAATCTAAAAAACTAATTTGAAGATAGACAAATGCAATATAATAACCGTTGTTTTTTTTGTCATAACTGGACATTTTATTTTTATTTTGAAATTAAATATTAATTAAAGTTAAATTAAATATGTCAAAACAATATTTCAAAATTCAGATTGAATCATGAGTGCAACTTAGAGGCTAGAGTGTTCTGTATCATATGTATGAATCTGTAATTAATTCAGAGTACTCACATAGTATTTGAATAGGTTAATACATACAAAGATATCAACTAAGAAAAAGTTTCCATGGTAGTAAATAATTACTAAGAATAAAATGTAACATAAAGACTGGAATGGAAAATATATGACCAGCACTTCTAACAGTTTGGGGATAGGATATCACCCTAACTTCTAGTATGTGTTGGACATGGACAGAGTTCATGATGCTTACTGGTGGCCAGGTGTCACTTGTGGGACTGAGCTACTGCTATTTCCTTGATATCCACCCTGTAGACACAGACAGAATCATGATCCATAGGGTGAAGAAGTTCATTTGTAGAATGTGCTGATGGACACATTCTGCCACTGTATACAGAAAAATAATTGAAAGACAGTGTTGTATACATTTTTTCTCCTGTGTTTGTTTGCCTTTTTTGGTGGGTTCTTTCTGTTCTCATTCATGGAGTTATGGTCATTTTGATTCATCTTTAGAAGATCTTTTAGTAGTCTGTGTAGGGTTGGCTTTATCATTATTCATCTTTGCATCATCTTGCAGATGTTGAATTATTTTTCCTTGCATCCTAGTTGTTATGAAGAGATCTTTTCTTACCTCTTCACCAGCTGCAGTGGTGTCTTTAGGGTCTGAAAGTCTATTTTCACTTTCATAGAAATGGTTTTTCCAGCCTGTGATTGAGGTTTTAAGTTCCTGTATAGCACTTTGAACCTGCTTCATATATTCTATTACTTTTCTACATTGCTCATTCAGGGATTCTATCATTTTTGTATTCTCCTCTATTTTTTTTTTTTTTTTTTTTTTTAGCCGTGTCTCCTTTAGAAGCACTTAGTACTTCTTTTATTGTAGGTGTTACTTCTTTTCTTATGTCAGAAATTATTTTTGATCTGATTTCCTCTATATCCTTCTGCAGTTGTTAATTTGCTTTGGATGCTGTTATTTCAGAGATTTCAGGTGTGTGATTTCCGATTTTGTCTATGCTATTGTCTCCTATATTTGTTCTGGGTGGCTTGGATCCCGAGAGCACATTTTGCTTCTTCTCTTTGTCATTTTATATAGCTCTGCCTTCTTACATTTGGTGTAGAGCTTTGCTAGAGTTCTTACCTTAGCACCAGATCTGGATCTACCAAGTTCAAAGTTGTCCAGGTGGCTGTGGCTTGGGTCTGGCTGCTCCACTATTTCTTGCTGAAGCCCTTGGAGGTGAACCTGCTGTGCCATCTGTAAGATGTTCTTCTGGATCAGCTGGATAGGTCTTGTCTCTAGTCTCTCTGCAGGGAGTTCTGCAGCATTTTTCCACACTGGGCCCATTTGATGGATGAAGTCCTACTCACATGATGGTTTTACTGGGTCGAATGAGTTTCTGGTGGGCCCAGGGCAGTCTCACTCACACGTTGGGCCTGGTTGCTGGGTAATGAGTTTCTGGCAGGCCCACAACCATTGTTTAATTCTTATTATTTTGTTGAATGAAATTTTGTATTGACTTATTTATTACCATATTTTTGATTCTCTTTATTTGCTTCACTTTTTTTGGTAAAAGTTTTATTTATTGACAGTATTTTGCTATGAAGCTCAGGCTCATAGTGATCCTCCTGTCTCAGCCTCCCCAGTGCCTCGGGTTTAGGGTCTAGCATGGTATGTCATATAGGGGATCAAACCTGGGTCTTTGTGCCTGCCTGCCAGGTGCTTAGACCAATGAGATATCTCACCAGCCTGTATTCTCTTTAAAAACAAAAAAAGCAAAAAAAAAAAAAAAAAAAAAAAAAAAAAAAAAAAAAAAAAAAAAAAAAAAAAAAAAAAAAAAAAAAAAAAAAAAAAAAAAGACCAAAGAATCATTAGTGATGAGTTTACTTCATAAATGGAACTTTTGAAGTTTATTTTTTTATTTGTAAGATTTATTTTAAAGAGCATACAATCATACTTAATAAGGCATTAGAAATGGTACACGTTTAAAAGAACAAGATGAGTGGTAGTCAACCATGGTGTTTGTATTGCATGTGGCTGTCTTTGATGTAGTTGCTCAGATTACAGATATTAACACATAGTTTGTGAAAGTGAAAATTTTAGACATTAACTGTATGTTCAAATAACTGATGGAATTATTAGTACAATCACCTCAGCTATCCTATATATATATATATTTTCATGATTTTCCTCCTTTTTTTCCTTTCTGTTGTCTTCATTGTTCATTCCTTACATTCAGTTTCTTTTCATTTTACTATATATATGATACCTCTTAGATTTTACTTATTCTTTCAGGATCTTATACTAGGGAGACAATATGATAATATTTCACTTATAAGTATAACCTCTAGTTGCATCCATTTTATTTACCTTTATAGACCTAAAATTTGTCTTTCTTTATAAGTAATTCTCAAATAAATGAAACTTTATTTATTTATTTATTGTTTTTGTGAGACCAGGATTTGAACTCATGACCTGGAACTTGCCAGGCAGGCATTCATACTACAGAGCTACCTCCCTGGCCCCCATTCAATAAATGGAACTTTAGAACATTACTCTAAGTATTCTCCTTCTGCCCTGTTTGAATAAGTAACTATATATTAATATTATAGCTTCTTCAAATTTGATTAGAAATAAGTTAATGGAAAATACATTATTTTTATTTTATTTTTTTTATTTTTGGCCAGCTCAGCCTACCCTGTGGGAGTGGCTGGCACAGCATGTGGTGCCAAGGATTGAATCCCAGTCCCTGCGCTTGACTAAGCAGGTGCTTAGTTCACTGAGATATTTTGCTGGCTCCTGAGTTTCTTCTGAATAATATCTTTTCAGTTCTTATAGTTTCATAAATTTTACTTTGACAATAGAAAAACTAAATGTGCTTCTCAAATAAATTCTCTTTAAAATGGAAGCCATGAGTTACTTTGTAAAAGCAGAGATTAGAAGTTGGGAGCTTGGAAGATTTTTATGTAGTAGAGGGCTGGATCTACCCATATCAAGGTCCTGGGTCACAGTGACACTATAAAAATGTGTCATCAACTGACATTTTTCTACTAACTGAAGAAGCACATTTTGAAGAGGTTCTTGTCACCTCTGTTTGAATCTCTATCTCAGCTCTTCAAATTCAATGTTTTTCACAATTCTGTATGATTTTATACATAGTAGGTGCTCAAAAATTTTCTTAAATAAATGCAACATTAAGTGCACCATCCCCAAATTTTCCTCTGAATTTCTCTTTTATGAATGCTGCTCTAAAGTCTCACAACCTTAATCGCCTCCATTTTTCCCACGACTGATCACTATTTCTTCTGCAGGCCCTCAACTCCACCTCACTCACTTGGCACACATCGAATGCATGTGCAGTGTCTTATTCTCCACAAACAAGAACAATATGGTTTATGTCACCACGCTGCTGCTGGACTTTTTGTAGGGAATACGGTGTGCTGTCAGTTCTCTCTCATCTGGACTGTTGCGTTGGTCTCACACATCTCGGCATTAAGGTCTTTCCATTCTCATCTTATTCAGTTAACTTTAAAAGCATCGCACTTTTTTACTTTTCTGAATGACAAATCCATTGAGAAGCTCCCCCACTGTCAGCAAATGAATTTGGAAATCATTTAATTTGGTGTTCCTTACCCAAACACGTGTGCTCATTACCTTTCCCCCGTGCTCTGGTGCTGCAGACAAACTCAGCTTCTTGTCCTTTCTCCAACATTTACGGCCTTCTTCCACTCACTCTCTTCTCCCTTTGAACGATCTGCCCTTACTGCAATTTTCTTTTGCTAAAATTCTACCTGTCGGTAACAGGAAACAGGGAGACAGAGCTTTTGCCAAAAGGAAGGGGGCCAAGAGATGGGAAGGGAAAAGGAAAAAAAGGAGAAGGCAAAAGAGAAAAAATATTTAAGTTGTGTCGTGAGTGAGTACTGACTCCTGACCATGAATGGAATTATCATGTCCTGCAGCATGAACTAATCCAACAGTTAACAAAGGACAATTCTGTGCCTGTTTCCTGATTCCATCAAACAAATATTTGGTCTCCTTTTATAGTTCCCATTATGGTATATAGAGGGTGAGGGTGCCTCCTCCAAACCTCTTGTGTTCAGAGGTGGGGGCCGGAAGGTGATTGAGCAGAGCCAATTTGCTGTTAGGCAGTGGGGCCCAGTTGGTTGTGGGTCACTGGTGGTTTTGATTTGCCAAGTTATATCCACCCCTGCCCCCCATCCTAGCTGGTCACCTGCTCTCTGCTCCTGAGCAACCATGACATCAACATATTGCTTCTGCTGGGGCCCTTCCAGTATGCTGTCTCTGCCTGGAAGCTGACCACCCAGGGAAGGACCACACTGATACCATGAGCTGAAAAGAATCTTTTCCAAGTTGTGCATGTTGGGTGATTTGTCTAGCCGTGTGAGCCTGACTAAGGTAGTTCCCATGGAAGTGTCTTGGTCCCGTTTGTGACTCTTAGCAGTTTTAGTTTTGGTGTTTGCTGTGGAGAGTGTTCAATACGTTGCTGTGATACAGGCACATCGCGGATGTTGAATACAGGAATCTGGGAAAGCGAAGGGTCAAGGCAGCTGCGACTGACAGTAGAGCCTGTCTTGCACAGGGTGGGGGACCTGTGATTGAACAAAATGGTCTAATATTGTCTTACCTATAAAATTTATTTGATTCACTTGAATTTTCACAAATGACATAAAACTTATCGAAACAAATTTTTTGAAAAGACAGATTTTTAATTAGTGATTAAACTGTGGGCTGTCACTGGTACTTGTAGGCCACTTTTTCAGGCATGATATAAACTAACTAAACTAAAAAAGCTATAATTTTAATGTCAAATCACAGTATCAGAAAGAAGTATTTTCTTCTGATAGGGAATTCCTGAGACAAAGTATGGCTGCTTATATACAAATGCCTCCAAACTTAGAAAGTTAATATCTTCTCAGGTTGAAAGTATTTTTTGGCTGGCTGATAATTCAAAAGGTTTCCTCAAGTTTTCCCTTTCCACATTTCCAGTTTCACTTCATCTGACATCCTTAAGCTCTTTGAATCCTACTGAAGCTTCAAGAAAGAGCATTTAAATGAGAATACACTGATGTCTTCAGTCAGGAAATCTCCAGGTGTGTCCACAGTTCACTTAATTTTAAGATGGGGTGTAGTGTTATATCTGTCTGCACAAAGCAGATCTGGAACATGAAAAGTGCAGGCTAAAAGGAAACTTCTAGGCCTCTGCCTCCCTGTGAGGACCCGGAGCACATGCTGCTGTGGGATGGATCCACACGTGTGACTGGTTTCTCTTAGGATGTGAGCCATTCCCTCATTCTGTGGACTCCCGTGATACATTTGGCTTTTATGAGAGATGTTTACAATGTCTAATGACATCAAACACTTAATAAGTAATGACACTACACTGTAATATTATAGACATTACAATGTTCATAAGGTATGTTGTCTTTACAAACTATTTGGTTTGATGCTAATACTTTATAAAATGAGTGACACATGACATCAGATGGGACATATTTCTTGCTGCATTTTATAAGTTTATTAACAATTCATTTCATAGACTGAAACCTTTGTTCTCCTAGAAACAATACAGAAACTCATGCTTATGCCATTTCTGGAAACCTTCTTTTCCCTCGGAGCTCTGGTAACTCTTTTCTCTGCCACAAGATGAACAAGGGTTGGATTTAGGCTAACTCCCTGAGCCAACTTCTGTCTAGAGGCGCTGCACAGGATGCTGAAGCCATGTGCTCATCCCCTGGACAAGCACATTTGTATTAGCACAATCACTCATTCTTTATTAATTTATCCATTGCTGTACTCTATTATCAATGCAACCAAAGTGAGCATTAACACAGAAGCAAATGGATTCAGCCTCAGAGAAGCAGGCCTTCTCCCTTACTTAAAAAACATCTAGCTGAGTTGGTGACATGAATAGTTCTTGGAAGAAAGGCGGTGAATGAGAAGTTGTTTGGGGAACTGACTGGAAGACTTTTGCATAGAGGGAATCCTGGGGAATATGAAGTCTTTGGACCCTATGCTTGAGTTTCTGTAAGGAAATAGAATTTCTTGAATCCTCTGGGCTCATCAAGACACTCTAGGAGCACTCACTCGACAGAGCAGCTCTGGGGATCCTGATAGCAGGTAAGAGGCCAGAATGCTTCCGAGTGATGCTACTGCCAAACTGTTGTGGGATTGGGTCTAGGTGGGGGCTCCTGCAACAGCCCGATAAGTGACTCTGATACATATCATAGCTATGAGTCATGATAAAATGATGCAGTGTGTGTGTGTGTGTGTGTGTGTGTGTGTGTGTGTAAATTGAAAATCATACACTTTAAGACACATGGCCAGTGATCCCCACAGAAGATTCCCCTCCCCTTGAACCCACATATTCTATTGTTCTTCCCACTTCCTGAAGAAGTTCTAGTGATGTTTTTTCCTTTTTCTGAGATTACTTATATATTATTTTACACATATTTAAATATATTAATTTTTAATTAGAAAATTTAAAATAAATATAAACCCCCATAAAGATCAAGAGCATTGATGACCTACTTTGCATGTATTCGCACTAAAATTATTATAAGTCTATGACTTGTGGTATTAATGTTTATAAACAAGTAAAATAGAGTAGTATCTCAACTATTAGATAAGTTAGCTGGAAATAAAAATGTACAAGTAATGCATAAAGAATCATGAAATTGGGGCTGGGTATATACCTCAGTGGCACCGCACCTGCCTGGCAAGCCTGATGTCCCAAGTTTGATTCCCGATATCAAAACAAAACAAGAAAGAATCATGAAACGAAATAATTCATGTTGTTTTAATTTGATTCCTTTAGTAAAACAATTTCTCATGTTTTATCGCAATCAACTAAGAAATAAATACAAATAGATGACAGAAACCTATTGTGCCATAGATATATTTTCAACAATATTTCTGATGAGATGTTGATTTCCAGTGTGTTTTTGTCTTTTTAGTTTTTTCAGACAAAGTATATATAAAAGGCAGTGAATACAGCTACATTGTTGGACAGCTATCTTCACCATCCAGCTTCAGAGCTTTCTCCAAATGAAAGCTTCAGTACACACAAATGCCGGTCCCTTCTTCCCTCAGCATCAGCCAAGCACTGCGATGTTCTCCTATTGTTATAATTTTGAGATTTCAAGACAGCTTACATAAGTGGAATCCTACCTCACTTTTCCTTTTGTTTTGGCTTTATTTCACTTCACAAAATATCATTAAGTTGATTGGTATTTTAGCACATGCCAAAAGTTCTTCCTTCACACACAGTGGAAGGAAAATCTATTCCATTCTTTGATGAATCATACTGAATTCTTAACATAAACTGGAAGTGGTTTCCTCAAATCAGTAATTCTTGGATTAGGATTTGGTTGACTCAGGTGTTTCTTCGTTAGCCCATGTATGCACGGCCTATTCATGTTGTGATATACTATGAAGAGTTTCTGATGGAAGTTAAAGGAGCCTGACCCACGCCATGCTGTCCACATTCCCGTGGCCTTTGTCTGTTGATCCAATAAAATAGGAACTGAACATATTTGGAAAAACATCCATCCGCCTGATCATGTGGTGACTTCACAAGTCCTTTTTCATCAGTGTCATTAGTTGCCCTATCATGGCGGCCTTGGTGCCCTGAATCAAATAACAATATTTACCTTTCCTAATTTCTCTGATGTGAAGGGCAAGGCAGAAGTCACATGGTGCCAGACCTAATAAGACGGAGCAGTGCCTCGGTGAGCCTGCTGCTCAATTGCGGGGCTGGACAGAAACACTGCCTGTTTTTTGATCGCACCTCATGACGACGCCTACACTCAGAGCTGCTTCAGGAGCTGGCAAGAATAGTGGCATGCATGTGTCTGAAGAGAAGGGAATTTTGTGCCATTTTAAATTAAAACAATTTTATTAAACTGAAATTTTGTATATCACGCAATTGAAAAATTTAATAAATGGGATTCATTTGGTTTTAACACATTGATGGGGCTGTGTAGCTACAATCACAACCAGACTTGGATAATTTTTATTATCCCATATCAAAACATTCTACTTATTACTGATGTGCTTTTACTGTAATAATTAAAAAGATCATTTTATTTAAAAAATCATTTATTCATTTGGTACAGGATCTCACTACACAGGTCCACCTCGTAGTGCTCCTCCTGTTTTCAGCCTCCCAAGCGCTAGAATTACAGGCATGCGCCACCTCACCCAGTCTCACTCGCTGTCTCAGCGTGCCCCAGGGGAAGGGCCAGGACCTGCACAGTATGCCGGGGATCGAACCCTAGTCAGTGCTCCTGTGTAAACAGGTGCTTTAGTCTGCTGATCTATTTGGCTGGTGCTCCTATAGTACCACTTTGATAAGGGTATAAGGGGCGAAATGATCACCAGATGTGCCTGTCATGGACAAGGGAAGGAATAGGAGAATATTGTACATTTACTTATTTGAGCCATGTCTTTTATATATATCTTAATATACTTTATAATGAAGAAAAATATGAGCCACAATGGCTTTGTTCTTCAACTTACTGTACACCCCAAGGGAAACTCTGAAGCATCAGTTATAGCCAAATGGATGGTACCCAGGACAAATCAATAAGTTAACAATTGGTATGAAATAATACATTTTTATCATTTAGGTAGCAAAATCAGGGCACCTATTAAAAGTTGGTATAGGAATGCTTTTCAAAGTAATAATCTATTTCAAGGTGGCATTTAAAAATCTTTCTGTAGCATAGAAGTAGCACATTAGGTAATTTCTAATTTTATACTCCTATACTCCTAATGTGTATAATTATGGATAAATTACATAGAACATATAGAATATATAGCTCCTTTCTTGCTTGTCTCAAACTTGAATTATGATAAATACAGGTCTTCATCAAGTTGGAGCCATCAAAAGAGACAGTTTAAATGGCAGTAAGAGGTTGGAGAGGAGGAGAAAGAATCCCTGCATGGGTGAGCACACTGGCTTATAGGATAATTATCCTCTCAGTAAATTCTGAATGTTGCCAGAAATTCTTCTTATAGGCAGAGAGAAATGTTGAAATATGAGCTTATGCAGGTGTTTCATTATCAGGTCTAGAGATTTTGCTAAACAAAACTTCTCTCCATAAAGAAATATTCAGATAAAAATACAGTACTTGCAATAAATGTCGGTTGATGTTTAACCTGCTCAACTGCCATCCTTTTTATTCTAACTCTTCCATGACTTCTCAGAGGGGAACTGCTTCACTCAGACCGTGGGTCAATGTGTTCCGAGCCGGGGTACATGACTGAGATCTAAGTAGCCAAGAGTCTGATTGTTTCAGAGGTAGTTATGCAATTTAAACTGGGTAAGGGTTCAGCAGTCATGGAGGTTGGATTAAAACTATCGTAAATGAAATCACATGTGATTTTCAAGTCTAATTTGCTTGTGGGTATCTTTTAGGAAAAATTTGTTTGATAAACAAATGTAAGAAAGATGAGACAGGGGGAGTGTTATGGTTTGTGTGTGTTTGTCCTCCCAAAGCCTCATGCAGTCATTGAAGTGCTGTTCTACAGTTTGTGATGTAGAATTCATGATCCAAGGCTGTGATTATGGGTGTGAGTGGTACACCAGCTTGGGATGGATAACCTGAATGTAACATGAGAGACACAGAGACACAGGCTGGCTTTCTGTTGCCATTGCTGCTGCTGCTCCTCCCTTTTGCTCTCTGCTCTTTGCAGCCACCATGAATGGATGCGCTCTGCCATGTGCCGCTCTGCCTTGGTGCTAGCTGAATATAGACTGAAACCTGTAGTAACAGTGAGCTAAAGAAACCTTTCCTTCCTTCACTTCGAGTGTCGGTTATTTGTCTCAGCAATGGGAGACAAATAACTGAGATAGACAGGAAGATGGACCAGAAGAGTAGTCTTTGAGATATTGGAGTACCTGGTTCTTGAACCCTTTTGCCTCGGTGCTCTTCATATCTTTCAATCACTTCCTCTTAAACTTAAGGCAACTAGAATTGGTATTGTATCACTTACATCAGAAAGAACACATCCATGTGCCCCTGACTCTATAATTCAAAGAGTATTTTGTAGGACTCACTCGTATAGAAAGCCTATACTTCCAAGTATTCTCAGTGCCATATTCCTATTTATTGTGGATGAAATTTCAGAGGAAGCATGGTATGTGTAAAGCCAAAGTGACTCAGTATATTTGGATTGATTTCAAGTATTAAAAGATTATGGTATGTATAATGATTTTTTTAGTTATGCTGAGAATAATTTCAAAATTTTGACTAGTTTAGAAAGTCATTGTGACAGAGATTATACTTTGATATAATTATCATAGCTGATGGCTAGGTTGTTAGTATCCTAAGTCTGTTTATTGATAAATGGTAACTATTCATAGAAACAAAAAAAAATGATAATTAAAAATGCAAATTTGTTATCGACAACTTTCAGTTATCCCCAAATGCAGGGCTGCATTAGAACATATTCATAGTCAACGGCATTCCATCTGTAGTTCTAAACTTGGTGCCTGAAAACAAGTCTGTCAGGAAAAAGAAATTAATTGAAGAATCAGTTGTTTACAGAATTTGACTGGAGTTCCACGTCTGGGTTTTGCTCCAGGTGTAACTCTTCTGATGGCCACTCACTGGGCTAACTCTGCTGCTGCTCCAGACAGCCGTGCCCGTTCCTCCTCAGTATTAATTACTCTCTGCTGTGGTTGTGCCCATGTTTTGCTACTTAATAGCTATTTGAAAGTCAGGAAAATATTTAGTTATCAGATGCCACCTGTCTAATAGGATGTAACCAAGTCCACATAGCGTAGGGCACCACATGCACTTCATGGTGGGTTGTGATCTCAGCCTGCCAGGTAGCCATCAGGAGAGGTGGTGATTGGAGTGGTCATACAGAGAGATACTACGATTGCATCAGCTATGTACATAGATATTTACTTGATGAGACTTCCCTGGAGACTTGTGCATTTCCACCCCATCCCGTTTCCCAGCAACTCCCACTCTTGTGGGAGAGATGGACATTTGGCCAATCTAGTGAAGCTTCTGCAGAAGTCACTTCCTACCCTTACTGAACCAAAGAGCTCATGAAAAAGCAACGCACAGGGCCTGGTGGGACTACATCGTCCTAGGATGCCATGGGATGAGATATATCTATGACACTACAGCACATGTTGTAGGGCTGGTAAATGTAGTGTAAGATACTTTTGTTCATATTATTTGTTAGATGGTATAGACAGTGGTTAAAATTATTTAATAACAACAATGAATACTTTTTATGTTCAGGACCTGTATATGCTTTTTCCTTTAGTAACTGATAAACTCTATGCTCTTTCAGTTTATTTTTTACTGGCTATGACATGAGAGATTATAACATGTATTATTCATATATTATAGGCTCTTACCAATTGGACCATTTTCCAGATAATATTGAAGTCTTATGTTGCTACATTCCCATCTACAGTTCTTTTATGTTACTGCTGCTATAGATTTAAATTATGTGTACTTTCAAGCTAAGAGGACATTACCATTATTATTGTTAAAATCAATATTCATTTTGCCTTAACAAAATTATTTACCTACTGTTTTCCATTTCTTATCTCTTCCAGTGGTTTAGTGATACATTTCCTTCCTCCTGAAGATATCCCTTTGTAATTTCTTATGGAAGATCTGATTAGATATATGTTCTCATTTTTAAAAAAATCTGAATATTCCTTTGTTTCACCTTCATTTTTGAAGAAGTTTTACAATTTGACAGGAATTTTATTCTCCTTGTCTTTGGCTTCTATCACTTTTACTGAGAAGCATTTTTCAGCTTCATATTTTTCTTTGGTTTTATATCTGTCATGCATTCAGTGATTTTAATTCTTTTGGAAATTCTTGACACTCTGTTTGGTCAGTAAAAAAAATATGTTTTAATAAGAAATGTTAGGAAATGACCCAAAATCCAAATAATTAGGAATGAATACACAAAACTTCTACACGATAGTAAGTCAAGTAAAGATAAGAAAATTCTGCAAATAAACCTAATAAATGAAAACTTACTGCACTTACCAAAGATGCGACAACAGACTGGACTGTGGCAGCGGCTGAGGAAGGCAGGCTGCATCTGTGCCATATTCTCTAATTTTTTAAAAAACAACCTTTTGGACTCTTGTTTGACTAACATTGAAACTATACGTCCTGAAAAAATGTAGCCACAGAAATACCCTTAAGGGGAAGTGAACTTGAAAATGTGAGAAAACCTCAATACACAGAAGTGTGGCACAGAAGTGTGACACACACTGAAAAATGGTGCAAGATTCTATTTCTGAGGAATTGTTGCAAATTCTACTTTTTCTATCATTTTCAGCAGATGAAAACCCATGAAACAACGCATTTGGAGCTCATCTAAACATGATGTTTTAGAGATCTGCTGGAAGAGATAAGAAATGAAAAACAGTAGGTAAATAATTTTGTTAAAGCAAAATCAATATTGATTTTAACAATAATAATGGTAATGTCCTCTTAGTTTGAAAGTATACATAATTTAAATCTATATCAGCAATAACAAAAGAAGTGTAGATGGGAATGTAGCATAATGAGTGTAATTTGTAATATATATAATATATAATATATAATACATATGTGAATATTGTATTTATATATGTGAATACATACATCTATATGTGAATATGTGAATATTATATTACATATATATTCTCTCACAAACTTTTGTTGGATAAGTAGGTATATCTGCACCACCTCATGTTGCAATATCACTTGTCATGTAGTCAATTAGTGTGTGTGGTGGGCCTAATTATAACTTCTGAATAGATCTATTGAAGTTCTAACCATGGAACTGCTGATTACGACCTTATTTGGAGACGGGGTGTTTGAAGATATAATTAATTGATTATCAGTTAATAATTGCTAGAGAGGGGAATCCAGTAAGAATCCATTATGATTGGAGTATTTGTGAGAAGAGGAAAGAGACACATGGAGAAGAAAGCTGTGATTCTACTAGCAGAGGCCGGCATGACACATCTGCAAGCCGAAGGAGTCAGTGACGGCAGGCAGGCAGGCCTCTCAAGTGGGAGAGCAAGAGACACCTCTCTCTGCAGGACTCAGTGGGAGGGTGGCGGTGCTGACAGCTTGACGTTGGACCTCCAAGTCTTCAGCACTCAGGCTAGACATTCCTGGAGGTCTAAGCTGCTTCATTTGTGATTTGCTACAACATTCCTAAGGCAGTAATACAAATGATACTGGGTATTTTCTTCTTCTCCTTCTGCTCTTCCCCCTCTCCTCCTCTTTGCCCTTCTTCTCATCTCCCCTCTCTCCTCCTGCTCCCTCCTCTTCCACCCCTCCTGCTTCCTTGGTCCCTCCTCCACCTCCTCCCTCCTCCACCTTCCCATTCTTTCTCTTCCCCCTTCTCCATCTCCTTCTTCTCCTCCTCCCCAAATCAAACTTGCAGCTTCACATTTGCCAGGCAGGTGCTGTGCTGCTGAGCTATATCCCAACATTTCCTTTAAACAACATTTTCTTTAACAAACCTGGTATAGTATTTCCGGAACTACTTTGTTGACCAGTGATTATATGACAAATGAGAGAAAATCCTAGCCTAAGTATGGTCTTATTTGGATTTACCCTGTTTATGATTAACTGCATTTCTGTTTTTTTTTTTTTTTTTTTTTGTGGTACTGTGGATTGAACTCAGAACCTTGTGCTTGCCAGGCAGGCACATACTCCACTGAGCTATATCCCCAGCCCTAACTGGATTTCTGAAATTTAAGTTGATGTCTTTCACTGGTGGAAACTTTGATCATTATCTTTTGAAATTTTTTTCCTCTCTACTGCTTTTACCATCTTCTGAGCTCCAACTGTGTATAAGGTGAGACTTTCTCCTTCTAGCTCACACGCCCCCAGTAATCTTTCTCAGAATTTTCATTCTCTTTTCTTTATGCATTTCCGCTCAGAAATTCGTCTGTCTTTGAGGTGATCTGCTGTACTTTCTTCTCTTTCTAATCTGTTGTCAACTTATTTGCTTCATATTCAACATCAGATTGTTTTTACTTCTAGAACTTCCATTTGGTCATTTTATGGGTTCCAAATTTGTGGAGAAATTATTTATTTAAGTTATTTCAGTGTAGATTATCCCTCTTCTCTTTTTTCTTTCATTTTTCATGTATTTGGTACAGGGCCTCACTATGCAGGTCAGACTCATAGTGATCCTCCTGTTTTCAGCCTTCCCAGTGCTGGGATTATAGCTGTGTGCCACCGTGCCAGGACCTGGCTGTCGGCTCAGCCCGCTCCAGAGGTGGGGTTGGTGTGGCATGTGGGATTATCTGTCTTTTTTTTTTTTTTTGTCTTTTTGAGACAGGGTCTTGCTATGCAGTTGAGGCTGGCCTTGAGCTCACTTTTGTAGCCCAGGCTGGTCTCGAACTCGCACCAATCCTCCTGCCTCAGCCTCCCAGTGCTGGGATTACAGGCGTGAGCCACCACGCCCGGCTTATCTGTCTTTTTTTGAAACCTGTTAATCATAGTTCTTTTAAAGCCATCGTGTGCTAAAACAATACGTGAATCACTTGCAGCCTCTTTTTATTTTTATTTATTTATTTATTTATTGATTGATTGATTGATTGATTGTATTTTAGGGAAGGATCTGCAAGATGTTCAGGGTTTCACTACTAGATTGAACTCAGTGATCTGCCTGTTTACAGCTTCCCAAGAGCTGGGGTTACAGGCACCACCACACCCAGTCTCCATTGCTGTCTCAGGACGTCCCAGAGGATTGAACCCCTGGGTTCTGTGCCTGCTTTCAGGAGCTTTAATCCACTGAGCTACTGGCCTGCCTCGCTGTGCCTTTTTGTTTCCCATTTTCTCTTTGCATTCATTCTGATGGTAGCATCTCTTACTCTTTATAGTGATTTTTATTTGCTATCAAACATTATTTCACTTACTATGAAACATAAAAATATGGTTGACCCACATGATATTTCTCTGGGAGCTTTGGGTTAGCTCAGTGGTTTGAGTACCTACAAGGGCAATCCTACTCAGGCATAGGGGATAGCAGTTCAATCCCCAGACCCACCCTTAAGGCAACCTGAGACAGAAAAAAAAGTCCTTTCCAGATGATATTTCCCATTAGAGTGCCAGAATTTTTTCTACTGGGAGACAGAGTGGAGGTTGAACATGGTGACATGGTGATCTGCTTGGGGCCTGCCTTAGTTATCTTTTTGCCTTGCTGAGACAAAATACCCAATACCCAAAGATAAAGGAAGAAAGGGCTTATTTAGTTTCCAGTTTGTAGAGGTTTCAGTCTATAAACCTTTGGCTGGCTCCAAAGCAGAGTAGTATCACAGAGCAGCATGGTTCATGCCGGGCAGAAGGTAACAAAGCCATCCAGGGGCATTAGCGGCATCTTTTGCTCATGTTATCTTGTCTAGGCTGCGTAGAGTGGCTATCACTCACACCCTTAGCATGGGCAGCACCCACCCCTCCAGTGCAGTGTCTGTGAGCCATGGGTGCTATTGAATCGCTAATCAATACAAGATCTAGATCCAGCCACCCCTGAATTGCATAAAGCTTTGTGGGGACATCTGAACACAAGCCATATCAGGGTCTGGTTGTGTTCAAGCTGAATTGGACTTAAAATGCTGTTTTAAGTGTGTAGCTACAGTTTTTGCTCCTGATCTTAAGGTGTACATCTGTAGGGCTTTGTATGCAGAACACACATAGTACGTGCGCTGGGAACTTTCCTCTGGCAGATCTGCAGTGCTAATCTGTAATATTCAAAGCTCTGAAAGATTGGAAAATACTCTTGGGAGAGGTTTCTGCTTCTAGCCCTTTCTGCTTTTTTCAGAAGTTGGCAGAGTCTCCAAGGAGATGAAGTCCATGATTTGAGGTCTCCTAATTTTCCAATTTTGTCACCCTAACTCTCTGGTATGCTTTGGTAGCTTCTCAGTCTTTTGTCTTAGAGTCTGCAAATGCTCACAGGGCAAAACCAACTTCAGATCACTAGCTCATGTTTCTGGGGTAGCCTCTCTTTAGAGTGTCAGCTTCCATCGTTCAAATTGCTTCTTCAGATCTCCGATTGCTATGAACATCTTTCGAGTCTGGCTTTTTTTTTTTTTTTTTTTGGTAGCAACTTCAGTTTTCTATTCTACTCAAAATTGAAAGTCTTCTTATTTAGTTTTTAAAGGACCATCCAGAGTTGTCTTGTTATTTATCATCATTATTTAAGAATCTTAAAAAAAACATTATTGGTGACATAACAATTAATAGGTAATTCAGAGATAAATTCAATAGAGAGTAATCCTGGGCAGCTATTTTTGTTCAAAATTTAAATATTCAATTGACTTGTATGTCTTAACATTATTCCTTTTTTCCCCCAATATGTATTGCTGTTTTCTGTTGCTACCCTGCTTTACTTTAAATCATTTTATTCATAATAATTCTAAATCTATAATATTATTTTTGGTTTATGTGAAAAAATCACACACAAGTTAGTCCCCTTTTCATGAGCAAAGTAGATATTGTACAGTTTGAATTACAATTATTGCCTTGGTATGGCAGCTAGAAAGGGAAAGACTGGGAGCCATAGAGCAGACTGAGTGACTAGCTAGAAGTCTTAATAAAAGCTACCTAAAATCTCTACATTAAAGAATCCCAGATGTGTAAACATTTCTGTGTTTTGGTAGGGAGAAGAATGCAGACGTTTGTTGGAAGTCGAGGCAGGCTACCCCGAGGAGGTTGGAACCCCAGCTAAGGCCCAGGGCAGAAACATTCCACTTCTTAGGATGCTGGAATGGCAAGTTTAGAGACCTAAGCCTTGGGAAACACAAGTATAACCAAGTAAGGTGAGAATTTAGGCTTCTTGTAAAAACGGAAGGCCTTCACCAGAGGGGGAAAAAAAAAGACAAAATTCTATCCATGAATCTACCATGGAAGAGCTGAGTTGCAGAGTGATCTTCTAAGTTCTGAGTCCTTGTTCTTCGGCCTATTTAGTACCTGGCTGGCTTCGGTCCTGAAATTCTCTTTCTAAATAGGCTCTTTTCTATCCCTGCCCAACTAGTAATGTTACACTTGAAATTTTTCCTCTTCCTTAGTGCATTTATTAGCCTATTTCTCATGAACTTTTCATCCTCAAATTGACCTTTCATTCTTCGCTTTGCCACTGAACAGAATTTGGTGTAGGTTCACTCACTTTATTTCTTCTTCTTCGTAACAAGTCATGGTGATATATTAATACAAAAAGAGTAATAAAAAGCAGAGAGTCATTGGGCGATCTTGACCGTAGACAAGAGGCCGTGAGATAGAGTGATGGATTAAGACCCACATCTTGGATGGAATTGCCAGTGAGACAACTTTATCAGCTGGTGAGTTGAGGGAAGAGATAAGAGATGTCAAACAGTACAGAAGTTTTGGAGTAATTCTCATCCAAGTTAAAACTTAAAAACACTCATCACTGAGGTTGATTCTGTGATATGAGATCAAGTGCTTTTGTTGTTCATTATTCAGTATATCTTTCCTCCCTTGTTTTTAAAAGACAATTCCTAATCAGCCTTAGAGATTTTCAGCATTAAATGCGATGAAGTGTGTCATGGTACTCTGAGGGAGCCTTTGGGTATATTTAGACAGGAAAAAAATTTCAGTACCCTGGAGAGTGGCCTTTGCATAACATGGCTTCTTCTCTTGTAACAGTGGGTATCAACAAGAGGCAAGATTAGGATTCGTCGGACGAATTTATGGAGTAAGAGGCTTTATCTTATGATAAACTTAGCAGATGAGTTCTTAAAAATTTATTATGCAAAACCATTTGTAGAGATATTAGCTGTGTCTTGTTTTATGAATTCTATATTTGTCCTCAAGTAAATGAAAATGAGTTTGCCCTCCCCCCTGCACGAAGTAGCAACAATATTCTTTGAAATCAAAATTTTCTTACTCTCAAGGAATGATGAATGAGCCAAGACTCTGGGAAAAAAAATCAAATGCTCATCAAATCCACATGTGTAAACATCATATTGTCTTGCTAGAGCAAGACCCTAAAAGAGTAATTAAAATCTGAAAGGTATCATAATTACTGTGAGAAGTAATGTGTTCAGAGGGAAGGAACAACTGGGATGAGGGAAAGAGCAAAGAAAGAAGAAAGTGAAAAAGAAATACGCACATGTATAGATAGGATAGCTTAGGTAACTAAACTTTTTCCTGGTCTATTGAAAGGAACAATGAATGCTTAACTGTTCTCTCTCTTCTTTTAATTTTTTGATAACTTTTAAAACCAATCCAATTTTGTATGCTTATATCTGGTAACCTGAAGAACTAATTTGAAGACAACAATATGCAATATAACAACTGTTGCTGAATTTCTATTTTATTTAGTGAAATTTTCTATTGCTTCTAGTGCTTTTTAAAGACTTACAAATTTTTTTTCTCTAAAAAATAAAACAATTAAAACATCTTTCTACTTAGACTTAAAGGGTTGACCTATAGGCATACTGAAAGAGAGAGGGCTGCGTATTTCCTAGTACACTTGGATTCCAGAGCTTTCATTAGCCTAGAGAGGCCGAGCCTGGGGTACCGTAACTTGGGGGAGGCTTCAGAGGCCTCGGTGCTAATGGTCTGCTTCTGTCTTGGTCTGTTGAGCTGCAGGCCCCCCATGGAATCATAATTGCGTGGACTCATCACATAGAGCCCTGACCTGGATACACAGTGAAGGAGAAAGGGAGATGGCTGATTGATTGTGTTTGATTTTTACTTCTAAATGTGTGTGTGTGTGTGTGTGTGTGTGTGTGTGTGTGTGTGCACACTCCTGTGCATGTGTGCACTTACGTATGTGTGTGAGTCTGTGCCATCCATTGGTGTTTATGTAGGAGTATATTTTCTCATAAGATAATTGATAGTGACTTTCCTACCAATCTTGGTGAATTTTTTTAATTTGATTTTTCTGATTTCTGGACTATGGCACTTATTCATGCCCTTTGTATTCTGGAACAGCTCATGCTATCTCAAAAGAATTTTTAAAATAATTATGTTAGTCCAAAAACTGGAATTGAATATTTTGGGTATTTAGGGAATTATTATGTTTTTAGTCACTGAATCTAAATAATCAGGGACTATTTTATCAGGGACATTTTAAGAAACAATTTTATGAAGTAAGTTGTATATATATGTGTGTGTGTGTGTGTGTGTGTATATATATATATATATATATATATATATATATATATATATATGATTATTTAAAAAATCAGTACTGAAGCATATTTGTTCTCCTCGCAACAATGGCTATTATGGATGCTACCAAAAGGTCTATGGCTAGGATGCTGAGATAGAAACCCACTTCCTCAGAGCCAGAGCAGAACTGTGGGTCTTCTAGTTTTGCTCCTCTTCTCAACACTAGGTTGCTGACTATTTGTCTTTTCCACTCCTTCTTCCAATGCATCATTGTCACCTAGGTCCTGATTAGTTGGTCCTGTTTTACATTCAGGTAGTTATATGTGGCTTTTCTCCTTCACAGGTGAGTCTCATGCCAGAGTATAAAGTGAAATATTTGCTTCTTTTGATCTTTGTGTGTCCCCTAAAAACTGAAACAAAGATGCAAGTGAACTAAGAGGATGAACCTTTCTCAAACCTTGTACCTTCAGAAGTAGCATTCAGGGGTGGCCGGCCGTGTCGTTAGTACATGTTCCTTGTCTAATTTTATATTTCCAGCTCTCCCATAGACTGACAGGAGTGTGGCCTGCCTTTCTTCGTGTTCTCTGCAGCATAACTGTTGTAAGGAATATTTAATTTCAGTAAAGCAGTGTCTCATGGAAAAGTTGCTGGCCTGGAAATTCTGGTTGAGGTTAGGCAACTTGCCTGTCAGTTCAACTAGATGGATTTGATGATCCATTCTGTCCTGCACATTCTATGATCCTACCATATGCACGGCATACTGCATCTGCAGCTTTTAACAAATAATTCTCAAACAAATTGGGCTTATATATTTTGAGCTAAAAATAATTTTATAACACCGTTATTTTTACTGTTTAAAGTTTGAAAATATGGTTCAAATTTATACCTGTTAACAGTTTTATCTTGCAGCACTACAATATTATATCTCTTCTTCTAAATTTCATCATGCTTTCTGTTTTGACCAAGCAGCTCTATTTTAGAAGATACTTTGCTAGCTGTTTTATATTCACTTTAACATGAGTGTCATCCTTTGAAAAGCTGATGGATAAAGCAAAAAAAATGATATTTGGTGTGTTACAATAATTTTGTTATGTTTTAGCTAGTGAATCAGGGTCAATCAATAGAAGCTGACAGAGCATACATGAACAAATAATTTATCCAGAGAAGGCAGATGTGGAAATTAATTTATTTTAGCAAAATGCCTTAGAAAAACCCATGTTCAAATATTCTGGTTTTTGATGACTAATTTTCCAAGTTTTACTGGTCATATTTGGTGAAAACAGGGTTGCTGTTTTAAAGCTCCGTATCCATCAGAAAATTGTAACTGTTAGAAACCCTCCTTTACGCAGACCTGAAATTTCTTTGGAAGTTTTGTATTTGTTTTTGGTTTTAAAATTTGGAGCTCTCCAAAGTACATCTAATCTCACTTCTGGGCAACATTATTTCTACAAAGTCTTTGCTCCTGTCTCCTCTGCTTTCTTTTCCAAGACTCGGTGTCTTCAGTGCTTTACTATTTTGGTCTGTCTCTGGAGGCACTTCGATTTGTGCATATCATTTTTCTTAACTTTCTATTGCAAAATTCTGATAAATTCATAGGAACTTTCAAAGAAACATGCAGGGAAATCAAGCATAACCTTCACCTGTCCTCCCGGCATTAGTGTCTGACAGTTACAGTGCAGTGTGGAACATAGGTAAATGCCTATGGGGTGGGGTGGGAGCTTAACTTCTTTAAATGCCTAATCAGGTCAACCCACTTCTCTGCTGACATCATCTAATACCACACTAGCTCTCTGTGTCTAAAAATTCCAGTGCGTTTTGTTTTAGCAGGGCTGAGGTCAATCTTTCTCCCTTATGGCAGTCATCTGAAATCAAGTCTTCCTTGGTTGTTTAATTTTGTCTAGTTACTTTTCTCTTGGACATTGCAAATGTATTTCTTTTTTGAAAATATATATGCTGATGAGACTAACTTGAACGTAAGAGTTTGCAGCCAGAATCTATTATTTCTCTTTCCTGGCAAAGAAAGAAGAAAATTATTAAGCATGTGGTAATGTCAAGCTGCTTTAGGCTCACAAAGGGACATCCGGGGAGAAGAGAGGTGGACAACTGCTTCCTCCTAGGCAGAGAAAGTGAGTACCTCGTGCATACCACTAAGCTGTTGGCACTTCTCATGTCCCAGAGGCTGCCATATGCTCCTGGCTTGCTCTGTTGGAACTAGGTTTGGTTTTCCTGCAGAAATGGTTGACAATTTTGTCTAGTTTTGGGTCTTATCTCCACTCAAACTGTCCACCAGACATAGAGGCCAGCCTGCTAGGAGCTTCTGATTTACAGGACTGAAAAATGACAGAGCCCATGTTCCCTGGGGGAGGTTGCCCTTTTGGGTTTATTTTCCCTATTTCCTTTGATGAGGCTGTCTTCTGTTGACTCGCTCCGTTCCCCCCTCAGTCCAAATGTCCGTCAGCTCCATGTTCCTGTTGAAATGGCTTTCTAGCTGATCTCCCCACTGCTTCCTCTGCGCCTTAGCAGTTTATTTTCCTTCAAAATCCGCAGCGGTCTTTCAGAAATACCCTTTCAGTATGTTCCTCTTTCACTCTGAATCCTCCAGTGATTTCTCAAAATGTTCAAAATAAAATGAAAAATCATCTGGAGGGCTTCCAAGGTCTTGGTGAGCAGGCCTTTTGTGGAGGACACTTTACAGGCCCAGCCTGTCTGCCTTCTTATAAGCCAAGGCTTCCTCTGTTTGCTGTGAGGCCTGCTAAGGGCCATTCTGTCTGACTGGAATGCTCCGCACAAGGTACTCCCTGTGCCCCCTTAATTACAAAACAGGCCACTGCTCGAATGTCATCCCCCCAGAAAGACTCTCGAGGAAGCCCCCTCTCAACCATGTTCCCTATTATTGTCTTTTAGTTGTTCATCACAGTTCTCCATATCTGAGGTTATAGAATGCTTTTCTGGCTTTTGTCTTTCCTTCTACTAGTCTGTAAACATGAGACCAGATCTCCATCTTGTCACTGTGTCTGAAGTGCCTAGAGTAGTGTCTGACTTGTGCGTCATACAGTGTGTATGTGTTGGACAAATGAATAAATTTTGACACACGGGTTGCTGAGACCTGTGAGCATGTGGACTATAAACAAAAGTCCTCATTGTGCAAATTAGTGCTTTGGCACTGCATCTCAGGTACCACATATATTACACAGGCTTACATAGGATACAGCCAAATATTAAATGTGCTGTGGAACATCTTATAGAAAAATTTGCTTTGAATGCCAAATAACTTGCTTATGCATGGATTTTTTTTTTTTTTTTTTTTTTGGAACAACAAATTTTTAGTTGGGCTTAGCTTGGCTTCCCATGAATTTCAATAGTACGGGTTTGTAAGAAAATTATTAACATTTCCATGGTATATTTCACAAGGTGTTGTTTCTAAGACTGTGCTATTTCTGGAGAAATATTATCTTCTCTGTTAACCACAGAACCCATTTGGTGATTCAGATAAAAGCTCCTTGACAGCAACATTACTCCGAATGAAAGTTCAGGGAATTGGTTCATTTGGAGTGGGACAGTGGCCACCATTTAAAGATCCAGAGCAGCGAAGATTCTCTGCTACCTGGGAGAAGACGTTGGCAAGCAAGATGATAACATTCATTCCTAAGAAATAAACAGAGCCCCATTTTCACCAGAGAAAGTGCATTCAGCAGGAGCAGAAGCACAAAGCTCACCAGGGATGACTGGAATTAGGGGAAGGGTACAATGTTCCAGCCATGTAGGAGCTCAGGGCTGCATTAGCACAGTGGATGCTAAAGCGTGGTAATGTTTACAAATCCGTCCTACATGAGCAGTTGTAATGCATAGTATGACTTGGTCCACAGTTAGTCAGACACTGTAGAAAGGGTATGGAGGACAGCTGTGCCATTTACTGAGCAGGGTCTGTTCCAGATGTTGTTGTCGTCCATGAACTTTTCCATAACGGTGCTAGTTACCCTAAAAGAAGATACTTTTTTATTATCTCCACTACATGGGTGAGGTGGCTGAGCTTAGGGGGCTGTAGAACACAGTGAGAATTCTTCTGGAAGACTAATCCAGGGCTGTCGGAATCAGCAGGCGATGCTGTCCTCAGTGGCGTTCTGGGGTCATACCTATGTATAAGTGGGGGATGAATAATGGATGGCATGCATGGAGAGGACAGCCCTTCAGCGAATTTTCAATATTCCTGTGTTACCCTTGAAAGATTTTAGAGGCATTGTTAGGTATTTAAGGCGAAATTGGAAGGAACTGAAAAGAAGACTGATGTATACATTAACTCTCACATCGCCCAGCTCCTGTGTAGTGTCTTTTATCCTCAGCAATCCCTCTACAAGGGTAGAGACAATGAAGAGAAGAACTGAGGTTACTGTTCCTTATGAATGCCTACATACACGAATTTACAGTCAGACATTAAAGCATAATCTTTGGTCTCCAGGAATTTTGATATTATAATTCATTTGAAATCTTTTTATTTCTTTTACTAAATAATGCATAGTTATTCTGATAAATCCAACACAGAAAACTGGGAACAATACAGCAGTTCAACAACTGCTATAATAATTAAAAAGTTTCCCACCATCTGCAAACTGCAAACTTGTTCTGACTAACTGCTTCTGGGGCCAGCTGGTGCAGCTCCCTTAGGGCATGGAGTGATGGGCTCTGGCTTGGGGTACAAGGCTGGAAGGAGAAGAGCTTGTCCTGCTTTCTTGTTACCTCCACAAGAATGTTAATTTGAGGATTCAGGTCTCAAGTGTAGAAACCTTGGAACCTGAACTTTGCCCTGCTCTGGGCCTTTCGGTGTTCAGGTCACTGACGTTGAAAAGCAATCTGGTGAAACAGAGCTTTGCTTTTCTGCGTCCTCCAAAGACACATGCATGGGTGAGATTTGCTTTTTCCTGGATGTGCGGTGATGGCCCTTCCTGCCGCTCCCTGTGAGTCTCCATGCACAGAGATACCAAGGAGCCTCCTGACAATGGAAAATGAAAGTGAGATTGTACAAGGGATCAGAGGGCCCAGAGCTGCACAGGCGACTGCGAAGCTGCAGCCATTTCCGAGTTTCTCTGTGCTCCTTCCTACTCAATATGTGCCAGTTTGCACTAAGAACGGTCCTGTATTAAGGAGATTATGGGACCTCAGAGAAAAGGGATAAATGAACTATAGTGTGTCTAAGGAGAGTCACCCAGAGAAAAACATTCTCTTAGGCTTTCACAGAAAGCAAACTGGCCAAGCAATGGCCGTGACTCATCCCGAAGGCTGACACTGATGACAGTTCTACAAAGCACTGTATATGGTTCCAAAGTTAATCCTGAGGGGATTTGACCTTGGAAGATACAAAAGATGAATGTTTTGTTATACAGGTCTTGCTTTGATTTGCCCTTGATCACCCAGCAAAAAAGCTTAATTATGAGGCATGAAACACAGAGCTAGATTGGTGAGATGAGCTGTAGGAGGCTTGGATCCATAGCCTCCAACATTGCAAGTTTCACTGGTGGCGCATTGCAATTGTGGAACATTGGACTGTGTATGCATCTGCTTCCTCTTAATTCAAAGAGAAGAATTTTTTTTTTCTTTCCTTAGCAACATCAATAGGAAGGTGGGTCATGCCCACACACTGTGCTCTGTATAACTATTGGGAGGACAATGTGCAGTGTGTCAACTGTTAAAAATAAAAAAAAGAAAAAAAATAATGTTTATTGAAAGTGTTAATGTTTAATTGTTTGATCAATCTTATACACTGCTATCTATCAATCTAAACTGATCTGATGTCGAAAATATGTAATATAACCATTGTTGAATTTTTCTGGTTTTGAAATTCTGTACTATATGTAAATAAATAAATAAATAAATAAATAAATAAATAAATAAAATTTTAATTGAAAAAAAAATAGAATGGTCCTGTAACAAAGGTGTTTATGCCAATACTTCATTGTCAGGAAATGACAAAATGATTTCCAGATATGTTTTGATATGTGTTGGAGATTCAACAGTTATTTATATTTGATTTTGTATTCATAGTGGGTGAATATTTCCAAATAATTATAAGAGTAAATATTCATGGATTTTGATTTACAAATAATTTGATACAACTATATAAAAACATAATCTTTTTTTTTTTTTTTTTGTATTTAAGGAAGCGTCTACAGGTTGTTCAGGGTGTCACTACTAGATCGGACTTGTAGTGATCCGCCTGTTTATAGCTTTCCAAGAGCTGGGGTTATAGGTGTGCACCACCACGTCCAGTCTCAGTTGCCATCTCAGTGTGCCCCAGGGCTGTGGCCAGCAAGGGAAGCCCGGGGTTGAACCTCTGGGCCCTGTGCCTGCTTGCAGAAGCTTTAATCTACTGAGCTATTTGGACAGCCCTATCAAAAGCATCATTGAAAGTGAGGTATCTGTGTAGCACAAAGAACAGGTAAGTAAGGCTGCCCAGAAGCTTTGGGGTCTGCTTGGTCAGCTTTTGGCACAGGTAGAAAAGGCTTCGGTGGATCAAATAGCCAGTTCGGACCCAGGGGCGTAGCTTGGCACGGGCTGAATGACAAGCCAGGCAGAGGGCACGGTGTTTCTTTCATCTTGCCATTCCACCTTTCCCCTGCCTTCTTCCCTTGCATAAATTTGCTTTCATGGTAGGAAGAAAACCGAGTGGGCATCCTAGGAAGCCGAGAGATGACAAGAACGTGCTGGGGGTTAGGGGCCCGCTTTCCGGCACACTTGCTTGTGTTTGCAGTGTTCTCGTCAAATGTTTAGTAAGTATTTTTAGGCGTGAAACACACCATAATCTTCACGCTATGGATAGTTTTAAAAATAAAAAAGAATATGCCTATGAGAATGGCGAAAGTGTGTACAAGGCAGTATGTATTTATTTCACAGAACCAATTCTGGAGAAAAATATCCTTTGGCAAGCAGTCAAGCAATTTTAATGTAAAATTTAATGCGACAGGGGTGACACATTTTAGCACAAATTAATTAGATTAGTGAAATGAAATGGCCCGAGTCAGAAAAAAAAAATGGAATGAGCTGCATAACATGAGGTACTTTGCAGTAATTCTTAGGTTATCAATTCTGTTATTTTGTAATTTGAATTCTTCTTAGATCATTAAAAATCATATAAAACCTATTCCCTTTTCTTTTGCTTGATTATATAAAAATAAAAGTGTCTTCCATTTATTTGGAAAATGAATGTAACATCGCTTTCTATAATAAATTTTTTTTTTTGCTTTATAAAAATGCCTTTAAGCATTTCTTCAATTTCTTTTGTTTGTACTTTGAGCTTTCTGAGAAAGTCTTACTTTCTCAGAAAAGTGTGTGTGTGTGTGTGTGTGTGTGTGTGTGTGTGTGTGTGTGTGTGTACCAGGTTGGAAAGTTCATAAATTTTATGTACTCCTAAAAGTTTTACATACATGTTTGAACATATTAATTTCTTTTTGAGGGGGCAAGTTCATTTGTTAATTTATGCCTCTAATTATTCTCCAACTAATCTGTAATGGTTTATAATAGAAAATAAAGAATGAACAAGTTAGTATGTGTGCATATAAATTATCATAACCAGACAAAATAAGACACATACGTGCAAAAGCTGAGCTTTGTTAAAATGAGACTAAAAAAATGCAGGCTGCAGAGGCTTATCAAAGTTTTGTGAGTGTGAGCTGGATAGCTTATCTGACTGAAGCACCTGCTTAGGCAGAGGCAGGGACCTGGCGATGAATTCCCAACACAGGCTGAGCTGGTGATAGAGACTGGGCATGGTGGCGCGTGCTGGTAATCCCCGCACGTGGGAGGCTGAAAAACAGGAGGATCGCTACAAATCTGATCTGTGTAATGAGACCGTTGTTCCTGTACTAAGTACATTTTTAAAAAAAGTTTTGTGCATGAGTTTCATATTTGCATCTAAATTTTTGTTTTAGAACATTTACTTACTTATTTATTTGGTACAGGGCCTCACTACACAGCTCAGACTCATAGTGATCCTCCTGTCTCAGCTTCCTCACAATACCCAGTCTCGATGCCTAGTGTGCCCCAGGGGTGGGCCTGGCGCAGCATGTGGTGATTCAAACCCGGGTCACTGAACCTGTCTAAGCAAGGCTTTAGTCTTGGAGACCTGACGAATACTACAAATTAAGAAAGGGCAAATATTGCTTACATAAATTACTAAAATGAAATGAGCCCTCTTCATCATTTTATAAATTAACATTTACTTATCGTTGATGTCTCTTTGGATCTACATAGGCAGACAGTTATGATATTTAGCAGATTTCAATATTAAGTAAAAATAGATCAGAAAAATAATCCTGTAATAATTATCTTTGTGGTTAAATCAAATGAAAACCACTGACTTGATTAAAATGTCTTATTTTGTATACGCCCTTGCAGTCGAATGTCCCTGTTTAATCTGCATGGTCTTGCTTAAGTTGTTTTCTACTGTTCACGATACTCTTATTATTAGTAGGTGCACACATACAGAAAAGTTAATCGATTGTCAGTACACATGTCCCTATGCTTTCCTTCCTTCTTCCTTCCTTTTCTCGTTCCTCTCATCTCAGTTTTTTCTTCCTTTTGAGCAGTTTCTTTCCCTGCCACAATTGCTATTGTATCTTCTGAATATTATTTGCTCCTTCAGTTTCTTGCAGTAGGGAGATAACACGACGTTTATACATGCAGGTCTGACTTATTTCACTTATGAGTATAATCTCTAGGAAAAACATATATAGTACATATTATTTATTATCATATTACACTATATACAAATACACACACAAGGTAACTAAGATAATTGTTCTGTTAATTTCTATTGGTTTATTGAAAGGAACAGGAAGTGCTTTTTTTTTAAAATAAAATTTTCATCCTATATCTGGTAATCTGAACAACTATTTAATTTTTTTTTCCATCTGTGTATTTGGCACAGGATCTCATTACACAGCTTAGACTCCTAGGGACCCTCCTGTCTTCAGCCTGCCCAGTGCTGGGATTACAGGTGTGTGCCACCATTCCTGGACAAGATCACCCACTCACTGTGCCCCAGGGGCAGGGCCAATGTGGCACGCAGGACTGGAGATTGAACTGTCATCTCTGAGCTGGCCAAAGCAGGCATTTGGCTCACTCAGCTATCTCACTGGCCCTATTCAACAACTACTTTGAGGATAACAATGTGGAGTATAGCAGCCACTGTTGATTTACTGTGATCTTGTTTTCAAATTTTGTACCATTTTTAATGTTTCTTAAAGGATTCTATTCTTTTAAATAAGTGTATATTAATATGGAAAACTTTCTCAGTGTGAAAGAAACCATTTTTTTTTTTTTTTTTTTTTTTTTTTTTTTTGTGGGAAACAGTGTAATAAAAGTATGATCACTATAGTTTCAAGTTAAAAGTTTTGGGTTTACACATATGCATGGAAATCAAGAGTTCTATCTTGTGGATAAGGTCATAGATAATGAGCCCTTACACACACACACACACACACTTTCAAGTAATATGCACCATGATTTGATGAAACATATGTTTAAACATTGTTTTTATTTTTTCTCCCCAAAAAGGTCTAGGGAATTTTTAAAGGCGTGAGGGACATTGCCTAGGGTTGGAGGGCAACATTCATGGTGAAGATATGTTTTAAAATAAAGTGAAATATAAGAATGAATGGATAAGCATTACTAATTGATACTTCTCTGATTCTGATGATATTAAAATGATCTCCAAGTTTCAAAGTGCTGTCTCTATATTTAGACAATGGCTCCTAACTTTCTGGCTCTGCTTTGCCTCCAGACTGTTCTTTTCTTTATAGACAGTGGTCTTCGCAGGTAAATCAATTCCCACAAGTACAGTATTCTGAAATGAAAGCAGGCTTCCATGTTCCCTCTAGGGGCCACAGCAGCTACTGTTGTATTATCTCTTCCACATCATGACACTCAACGAAGTGTGGAACTGATGAAAGATGAATTTACTTTAAGGTCCAGGAGAGAAAACACAACAGAAATGAAAAGTTCCACCATGAATGCCCCAAGAAAGCTGTGCAGAGAGACTCAGTGAGGGAGAATGCACCCAGGGCCGCAGCAGTTGTCTCCCGCCTTATTCATGACGGACAGCCTAATGGAATTTCAGAGATCTCAGCATACTGTCCGTCTCGGTTTCATTTTCTCTTGCAGGTCCGAAGTAATGCTTCTGCTCTGACCCACTGTCCCAAACCAGGTAGAGTGTTTCTTTGGCGCTGGCCCAAAGGACGATAGGGAAGCAATCTAGCTAAAATTACATATTGATCTCCTTTAGCCGGCATCCTCTCCAGTTAAATTACCCTGAGTCTTTGTAAAGGGATGAGTGCGAGTTTTCAAAACCTACTCACTCAGCTTTTTAGGTTAGTAATTTTTCCTTTGATAGTCTCCTCATTGGGACTGTGATTTGTTTGAATAACTATTGTCACAAAAGAACACCACAATTTTAAAGGTAAATATCTCTCTCTCCATATATAATCTGTAACCCTATAGCATTCAGTAAAAACAACTCTAGAAAGACAAATAAAATATTTGCTGACACAGACTTTTAGGAAAAAGTTCCCTCGTCTGGAAAGCTTAAATAGTCCACCTTCTTATCCTTCTCACTTTGACTTATTTCCTAGTGAGCAACTTTCCATAGCACTGAAATATTCTCCTTCACTAATTTTTAATACTTGTTAAGCCCAATCTTCAGATACACAGACTTGTGTTAATCCTATTTCCTTGAAACTACTGTTAGCCCATGAAACAGCTTTCCTCTGAAAGATCCAGTAATCATGCAATGATCATGTTGGCTATTAACTGGCCCTTCTGCCTCAGAAGCTTCTTATGTAGGATATAATAGGAGGGTTGAAAAATCAATCCGATATTTTCATATACACTGCACATTAAATGTTATCGATAGTTGCTTATGGTTCACAATAGCAGTTTGATGTAGGATGGATGTGTAAATATGTTAAAGATCATTGAGCATCCCTGTGTGTGATTCAACTTTTGCAGTTCTACAGTAATTGCCTAGCCTTTGGAAGCATTTGATAAACGCTGCCTGCCTGTCTTAGTCCAAACCAGATGTCTGAAATAAGTACCACAATGAAAGCTGCACCTTGCAGAGATTTCTGTCTTAACAAATTTCAGTTCTGTCTGAATTCTGAGCTGCACAGGAATTTACTACATCTTATTTGCTGTGATGCTTGACAATGTTGCTGAAAATGCTTTTATTGTAAACAAGGTCAATCATACATACTCTGGAAAACTGATCCTTTGACAGTATTCTTTGTCTGATGTAGAAGCTTCTAGAATAATGTTTCTCATGAACTTTTGTCTCTGGCAATAATTTTATCTGCGACAATTCATTTTCTTTAGTGGACAATAATGTGTGTGTGTGTGTGTGTGTGTGCACGTGCAAACACACTTAATAATTATTGGTGTACTTTATTAATACATCCAAAGTACTATTCGAGGTTACTGTTTTTAGAAGCAAGTCACACAAAAACAAAGTTTACAAGAGCATTTCATGTTTTGAAAAACAAAGGACTCTATACTCAATTCCAAGTATAATAATAATAACAATAATAATAACAAAGGAGAGAGGTGAAATAAATAGTAAGCACTTCAAAGCAAAGATTACTTTCACTAGTGTGAAAATTCTGTAACTCATATTGTCTTTTCAGTCAGAACAGACATAAGACTGAAAAGCTTCCAAGTGAAGCAATTCAAACCTTATACATATAGGGATACATAGATTCTTTTTTTTTTAAATTTTATTTATTTTTTTCTTGTTTCAGAACTTTCATTTGTTTATATATTTATTTTTATGGCTGGCTCAGCCTGCCCTCAGGGCAGGGCTGGCACAGCATGTGGTGCCGGGGATTGAACTGTGGTCCATGAAGCCACCCAAGCTTTCCTAAGCAGGTGCTTTAGGCCACTGAGCCATCCTGCCGGGCCCGGGATACATAGATTCTTATAATTTTCCTATACAATTATTCTGGCAGAGAAATTATTTATTATTGAAGCAATCTACAGAGAACTTGGTAAAAATCTAAAATTGTTTACTAGAGGTATAATATATATATATATATATATATATATATAAATTAATAACAAAGGTGTTTTGTGATAATATAATCTTTTTTATCACATATGTATGATATATGATTGCATACATATAAAATTATATGGCACACATGTGTGAAGTCACATACAATATGCATTTAAAACATACATATACATTTATTTATTAGACATTAAACAATTATATCTTATTGACTTTCTGAGTCCAGTCACCGCTTTTCTTTCTGAGTGTCTAATGGGTAATCTCTGGGCTATAGGAGTGCTGTTTGCCCAGCTTAGGATGCTACACCCATGCTCTCTCTGGCTTCTCTCTCTCTCTGAGGTTTAATTTTTATTTCTGTTAAATGTCCCTGCAGTTGTATCCTCACAGATGTTTTGATTTCCTCAACCCAAGTTATGCCTGCTCCGCTCCCTTCTTGCAGTGTGTTTTACCTAGTAGCTTTCATGGTGCTATGTGATCTTTGGGTCCTAGCTTTTCTCCGGGGTCCTAAGTAAGGTCTGCCTCCCACTAGGAACCTGCATGCTTGCTGCCCCACTCAATGCATCCTAACAATGAACACACCAGTCATTGTTTTCCTGTCTTTACAATTTTTATTTTTCATCAGTATGTTGCACTCTACAGTGATGACAACCCCTGGGGGGCGCTGGTATGTGTGCACAGTGCATCTCAATTTATCTTCTTTTCCTGTCTTTTCTCTCACCTCTCTCCACTGCTTGATCCCTTTCTAATTTAAAAAAAAAAATCTCTGTTTCTTACCATCTGTCTTTTATTTTTCTCCTTATTTATATTTTGGGTGTATTTGTTTGAAACAGTTTTACACTTTCTGATGTATGTAATACTTGATGTTCTTACCAGAAATGACTTTGGAGTCTTGATGTCTTTATCTAAACTACTTTTAAGCGAGTGGTCTTATGTTAGTGTTTTTTCTTCCATGCGTATTTTTCCTCTTTCCCCTGCCATATGGACACAAATGTGTGTGTGCATGTACATACATATACATGTTTCTGATCCAGGATACCGACCCGTATCACTGTGAGTGATATGTGACCCATGAACACTGTTCTGGTACCAGAAGAAATGACAGGTGTTAAGTAATAGAAAATGGTAGCAGAGAGCTGTTCAGCTCTAGTCTGGACGTATCACGAAGGAAACACAAAAACACCCTGTGGCGAAGCGTACACAGTGACTAGTCACCGCAGTACTGTGGACTTGTAACACTTCCTCCCCTCTTCGGTGAAGCAGTAAAAATGTTCTGTTACTGTTATTTGATGGTTTTGCTTTTTTTTCAATAGTAATATTCTACCCTTGCAACACTGCCGCAACCACATTGGCATTGCCATCTGGGCTTTAGTAGGTAGAGAAGACAGCGGATTGCGGTCTCTGTTGCTGCAGCGCGCTAAGCATTATATGCCGGTAGAATCTAGTTGAGTTGGTTCAGGTGGAAAGCAGTCCTTTGAGTTTCCATTCTGGACATGCTTGGACTAAACAAGCAATAACCTGCTGATGTCTACAGAAAAAAGAGAAAAAAAAACTGGGTTATATTTAAGCCTCTGTATCTGATTTATTTCACTTTACATTGTGATGTCAATGTGTGTTTGCTTTTCTACAAATACCTCAAGTTTGACTGATACTTTTTTTTTTTTTTTTTGTGGTACGAAGGATTCAACTCAGAACCTTGTGCTTGCCAGGCAGGCACTTATACCTTTTCTTTCTTAAGTCTATGGGTGTGGGTGAGATAGCTCACAGCGGTCTAACGTGCTTGCTTAGGCAAGCTTAGTCAACCACAGGGACTGTGGTTCTATCCTTGGCATCATGCGCTGCACCAGCCCCACTCCCAGGGTTGGCTGAGCCAGCCATCATATCAATAAATAAATACATACATACATACATACATAAAGTCTATGGATCAGTATTTAAGACTGGTTATTTTCTACAACTCTTTTTGGTTTTCTTCCTGAGGCATCTGTACAGATATATATCTTATATATATTTATCTACTATATAATTACTAATTAGATATTAATATACCTATGGAGTAGATAATATAATTATATAGGTTAGACAGTAATATACATCTAATAATTAGATAATATATATGTAATATGTGACCTGTATATTCATTATACATATCTTGATAGTTTATGTATTATATAGAATCTACCAAAATATATGCATCAGGAAAAAATACTTGTATAAACAATACTAACTTTATTGAGACATAATGAGATTAATACAAGTTACCAAGTTACTTTTGGCCTCTACAATTACAAGAGGTGCTCAAAGCAATGGCCATTAGCTTTCAGATATTTATTAGGACTTACAACTGCTAAAATATATATAACAGTTTTTGGCAGACACTGTACACCTTGTATCTGCCTGCTTGAGAGCTTTATTCTTTATATTTGTTACTAGCTTGCAAAATATGTGTTGAACTGAATCCTTCAGTAAATCATATTTGTACTAATGTCTGTCTATCATCTATGTGTTTTAATATGTTATTCAAAACCATGCAATGGGACCTGTGGAAAGGAAAAACATGTTTCTAGCATGACATTGGAACACATTTACATGTTTATTATGACTGTATTCAGTGGCTTTCATCTTTAACAATCTAATGAGAAGCAGAACATACTTCCTATTGAAGAAATGGTTATTGCACAAATTATGTTCAAGAACTCCTGTGAAAAATCAGTGAGAAGTGTGTTTTCAGTATAGTATTTATGGTTAACAGCTAACCGATGCAACAGCTAAAATTACAATATAAATATCCATCATGGGACAAGAAGAGGAAAATGAGTTTATTTCTCATAGTTCATAACAGCAGCAGCCAGAAGATATTCTGTAAGGTTAAGAAGTCAGGATATTAAAAGATGCATTATTAAGACATATGGAGATAACTACTCAAGGCTTAAGAAACAGGAATAGTCTGGAGACTATTATCATTGGGGAGTGTATTTTCGGGAGGGGAACACTGGGTGAGAGACTCTTGCTTTTAATCACAGGTCTTCAATACTAACCAAGAATAATCTAGAGGAAAAAGTTATATTGAGTTGTATTTTATGATTCAACTACCTGAAACTAGGGACTGGGGATTGAACTCGGGCCCTTGCACTTGCCAGGCAAGCACTTATTCTACTGAGCTATTTCCCTGACCCTTACTTGAAACTAATTTTGAGGACCATTCATTTTCCTTGCCTCTGGCTGATCTGTAGTATCTTAGTATGAATGATTATCAGTCAACACCTTCTAACATTGCCAGTTCTGCTAATAATTCACTACTATAATGGAATATTGCTGTATGTACACAACTACTTTCTCTTAGTTCAATGAGAAAAAATATTTGTACCAATACTGTATAGAAAAGTTATGTCTGCATCTTGTACTCTGAACTACTATGATAAAGACAACAATATGCATTGTATCCATTATTGTGGCCCACCTATTAATGTGTTTTCAAACTGTCTCAAGGTTATTTCTCATTAAAAGTAATAAAAATAAAAAATAAGTATAATCCTCCACAAAAAAAAAATCAAATGTCAAATTATCATTGTAAAAAATAATCACGTTTGTATACTAGAATGCCACTATGGACCACAATCTGAATCCTTAGAAGAATAAGCTCCCACACCCTGTTTTGGTTTAGCTCTAAATTGTCCACTCAGTCTCCTGTGTGTAGAGGATGAAACACTCGTGGGGCACTGCACTCAGAGGAGTGTGCTGAGAGGAAAGCAGGCCTTGTCAGGAGGGGACTCACTGGAAAGGTGTGCTCGACTCCCCTCCGTGACTCAAAGTCCATAAGTTTATATTAGAGTTCTCTCTTGGTGCTGATAGATTTGTACAAATATGTAATGGCATATATCCTCCAGATAGCACCAGATGGAACAGTTTCATTTCCTTAAGATTCCTTCATGCGCTGCCTGTATAGTCTTTCTTTCCCCTCATCCCTGGCATAAATGAGTTTTTATAGTCTCCATAGGTTAGTGTTTCCTAGAATGCCATGTCATTAGAGTTATATGGTTTGTAGCCTTTTCAGACTGGTTTCTTTCATGTACAAATTCCTTCATGCAACATGTCTTTGATGTATCTATAAGGTGATCACCAAATTCTAGGTCATCTAGATTTCCTGTGTACTATAAAACTCCCATAAGTTTCATATTTCGTTTTGCATTTTGCATCGAAGCCTGTGATGCATTTTGATTTGGCAGAAGGTTATAAATCAGTGTCTGTCCTTTTTCATGTGGTCATATAGATATTCTGGTACCATTTAGTAATCTCTTTTTAGTATTAAGATGACTGATTTAGAGAAGCTTCACTTCTGCAACTAGAGAAGCATTTAGGTCGGGTGAAGGAGCTGTTTCTGGCTAGCTTTAGTTTACAAGTTTTTAGAGATATGTGATGGTTAATCTTGGTTGTTAGATTGACAAGACTGAGAGAAGCCAAGAAAATTGCTAAAGCACACTTCTTGGTGGGTGAATACAGAAAAGACTGACATTTGGGTCAGAGAACTAGAGGGGGAAGACCCACCTGGGGGGCCCAGATGAAACAGAAAGCAGAGTGGAGGCTTGGGTGCCTGTAGACCCATCCTTCTTAAATGAATATGTCTTTTGCTGCTGTCACTTTTGGGAAACACTCCAAGTTTTTCAGCCTTGAGATATAGGAATTGGACCAGTAGCCATCGGGCTGTTTCTAGGCTGTTGCATTGGATTGGCCTGGATCCTATTTGCCTCTTGTTTTGAGGCCTCAAGCTCCATGGACTCAGCAACTTCTTGCTTTTCTGGCTGTCCAGCTTACAGGTGACTGGTGTGGGACTGTCCAGCCTCTGATCCTATGAACCAGTTTAGTAAATTCCCTCTGGTAATTCCATTGGTTCTGTTCCTCCAGAGAACTCTTATAGCCCCATCTACAAGAGCAATTTGGAAATTTAAATTTTCAAAGCTTCTGTAAGAAAAGAGAGGAAACAGAATTTTATTAGACAATTTGTCATCTCTGCTAAAGACTTCATAGATGCCTAAATTTGTGTTTTAAACTAGTTACTCTACATAGATGGTAAACAAGAAGAGGGTCTGTAAAGTGACAATGCTATTTTTAGAAATTACTTTAGTTCTCTAGACTATAGCAATAGAGTCTTTGAAGCTAATGCTCCTGATTTTGTACAGTGGTTGATTCCTTATCTTAAATACTTAAGACCAGAGGTGTTTGGGATTTAGGAGATTTTTGTTTTTGGAATATTTGCATATACACAGTGAGATACCCAGGGGATGAGAGCAAAGCCCAAGTATGAAATTTGTTCTTCATTAACACCCTATACACACAACCCAGGTCAATTGTATACATTATTTCCAATATGCTTATGTTTTTGATAAACTCATCGTATTAAGTCTAATGTGTAATCTTCCACTTCTGCATGTGCTCAAAAAGTTTCAGGTCTTGAAATATTTTGGGCTTTGGAGTCTCAACCTGAACTATAATAAGCTATTCCAGGATCATAAAATGGGCTTCTGCAATAGGGGGCTGCAACCTTAGCCTCACTCATCTAATTGGCCCTAGCACGGGGCACATCTCTTGCCAGAGGAATTGAAGTGTCAGTTTTCTGTTACTGCTATAACAAAGTGTCACAGATTTTGTGGCTGACAATAAGCCAGATTTACTCTCTCAACGCTTCTTAGGCTAAAAGTCTGCCCTTGGTCTTCCAGGGCTAAGGTTAGGCTGTTTCTTGAGCTGTATTCTTCCTGGAGGCCCTCGGAGGGGAACTCTTTTCTAGCCCTTCCAAGCTTCTCCCTGCTTCCTACATTCCTTGCTTCACAAATTTTCAGCCCAAGCAACAATGAATTTCCATGATCTTTTAGAGATCAAGGATCAAACTGTAACCCCAAACCAAGTTGGTTATACTAAATGCCAACACTGCAATTAAACTTAAATGCTAAGGTTTTAGTTCAGAAAAATTCCCTCATATATTGACATCTTTTTGTCTTAAAAGAAAAACACAGTAACACATATGCTGTAGGTTCACTTCCGCTGTTCTGTGATATTCTTCCATAGCCATTTTCCCTTCTAATTATTGACTTTCTGGGCTCTTTCTACTTTAAAAACTCTTATGGTTATATTGAGCCGAATCAGAAAATCTACGGTACTCTCCATCTTAAAGTCAGCCAATTAGTAGCCATGCTTCCATCTGGAAATTTTATTAGCTTTTGCCATCTAATGGCTATTTTCCGGGGGACCTATTGCTCTGTCCAATGCAGAAATGCTGGACAAAACTCTGTTAACATATAATCATTATAAACATTTATCAAAATGCTGCATTTCCTCCTCCAACTTCTTTATGGGTGTCTTAGTCACTTTTCTCTCATTTCTGGGACAAATACCTGACACTCAAAATGAGGGAAGGAAAGGTTTATTTAGCTCATAGTTACTGGAGGTTTCAGTCCATATTCAGCTGGCTCCAAGGCAGAGTAGCACATGACAGAGGGTAAATTTTCATGGCAGCAGCTAAGAGCAAGAGCGCAGGGAGAGCTAGCTGCAGCTCAAGCAGCCAATTTCTCTTCCTCTCTTCCCCTGAAATGCAAATCACCTGTCCCAGGGCAGGTGCAGCACCCATTTCCACAATAATCAATTACACATTCCAGAAGCCACCCCATGACTGCATGAAGCTTTGGGGGGACGCCTATGCACAAACCATAACAATGGGGTAAAGAAACGGGTTTAGACATGAGGATTAACTTTCACAGAATAGTAAATACAGGCTCTGACCCAGGGCTGTTGAGATAAAATCTCATATTGGCAACCACTGAGCTATCTTCCCCTTGCTGAAGGAGAGCAAGCCTGGTCCTATGACTGTGCTCCCTGCTTTTGCATAAAGAGCAGTGCTGAACAAGACAAAATGTGTTTTAGAGTCTTTGTCCAGTGTATGAATGTGTAGAGTAATAAGCTTATTTTGTTTCATGGTTTAGAATGCTTTCTCGTCATCTTCACACCATAGAGATCAAGGATCAAACTGTAACCCCAAAGTAAAGTTCAAGCTTGGATAGAACCTGCTACTGAGAGTCACTGGCATTTTCATCTGTGCTTGAAAGAGTAGATGTGGTAGTTTTGTATTTTATCATTTTTTTGCATTTTTATTTCTGAAGCATTGTCATTCCTATAAATGAGAGGAAACTCAGACATTTTTAGTATTGAGTTGAATTTGAATACCTTTTTTTACAACAAAGAAACCATGCTAACCGGTGTGGTGTGAGGGCTTCCAAATATTTTTTCATTGACATTGTCCTCATTTAATTTAGCATTCACATAATGCAAATCATTAAGCTCAGTGTAGGTTGAAAATATCTAAAGCTGTGAAAGCCTGTGGTCATTTATTATTATAATCAAATACCAAAGTATCATATTGGAAAAGTTCAATTTTTAATCTCTTTCATGGTGCTTTATATTCTGAGCTGCTATCATATGCATAAAAAGTCATTTAGCTTTTGAGTATTCAAAGAGAAGCCATATTTTTGTGACTATGGAAATCTAATGAAACTCTTGATTAAATTTGAATTTAGCAATATTGAGAAGTAAACTTAGAAAAAACCTTGATACTAAATTATCACATGGCAGTCTTGATTCTCAGCAGCAAAACTTTTCATAGTATCGGGTTCTAAAATTGGTGGGATGTATCATTTTTATAGAAAACAAGCCCTATTTACAGGTTTAAGTAATGTTTTACTTGTTTTATGCTGGAATCTTTCTCCTTGACACTGGTTTTTAGTCACCAAACATTTTTTCTTACATGACATTTAGAATGACCTATGATTGTTATAATAAACTCTATAAAGGACAAGTGAATTAGAAAGATGTTCTAATTGGAGTAATTTATATAACCATCATCTTTCACCATGCTATTGTGTCAACAAAGACAGTAAAGATTGATTAATGTGGCTTTCGATGTTCATGTGCTTTACAGATAGAAGAGAAAGATTTAAGTGCAGTTAAGTGATATTTGAATCCTTCAGGATTCTGGGAAATCTGAACATGTGTACTTTTGAACTTGAATATTTATATGCAATAAAGTAGTGGGACTCAGTCCGATTTCCATAATTTTAAATATGCTTATTCTTAAATGTGGGGCAAAGAAGGATAGAAAAAAAAGGAAGACAGAAGAGGGTTTATTATTGCTTCCTAGACTAAAAGCTAAAGCTGAGTGTAGGGGAAGGTTTATTAATGAGTATTTTTCTAATTGCAAGAATTCTTAGCAATGCTTTTATCTGGTGGCAGTATTTGCCAACATTCTCATTATTATTATGGGTTGCCTTATTTTCTGCACTTGGCTACAACCCTCAGGTAGTTTGAACATAATAGCCTCACTGCATTTTGAGAACCAGTTTTTAAAATAGTGGTAGTACCTTTGAATTTTAAATATACAAAGCCTTTTGTACAGAGTTATATCTTATCTTTCTACTTCACAGTGCTTGTCCTACTGCTTAAGCTCTTGGGAGGACTCAATGAATGTCTATTCAGTGAAGGAGTAAGTGACTCAGTCATAATTTTTTTTTTTTTTTAGTGGCTGGCTCAGCCTACCCTCCGAGTGGGGCTGGGGCAGGCTGTCCCTTTGGCTGCTTAAGCTTGCCTAAGCAAACGCTTTAGACCGCTGAGCCATCTCGCCAGCCTCAATCACATTTTTTTTTTTTGTAGCAATGTATAGTATTTTATTCATGTTGTTAAAATTCATTGCCTCACCCATAAATTTGAAACGCGCACTCGATTGTTTCTGTGCCCCATCCAGTGTCCGCACTTTGTGTGTCTTTGACTCTGCTTCATTTAGCTGCCCTAGGTAAGAAGATCTTCCTCCTTTTGCATGTTGTTTCCTCTTCAACGTGGCAGGGAAGAGGCCCCTGGTATTGGGCCCCTGCAGCCCTGCAGGTTACTTCCCGGCTTGATGACAGCTGGGGAAGGTGTCATCAAGGTGGGTGTTGATAGATGCAAGGTTTCTAGCTGCTTCTGCCCCTCCCGACTCCATGGTGACTGCACTGTCCCACAGAACATTTCCAGCGCTTTCTCTTTTCCTGCTGAGCCTTCTAGAGCTGCTAGAATGCTGAATGGCTCTTTCAAAAGGCAGCTTTGTCAGGGAATTTATTCTAAGCTACCTAGCTCTGCTTTGGAACTACTGTAGTACGGGCTTTCTCCCACTGTGCCTGAGGCTTTAGGTTCACCAGGGTTTTTGTAGAATTGGCATAGGTTCCAGTGTGCCTGCTACAGTTACTTAATATTGACTGCACAGCATAATTATTAATAGTGTCTGTTTGATTTTTTGTAGGTGACCTGGCTTGGGCAGTGAATCACAGGGCTGTCTGCTAACTTTGCTCTTTTACTCCTGAAGCATTTCTTCCCTTTGTGTTGAGGTGCGCTCATTGTTGGCAGGGCCGAGGCTTAGGTACTGACGACTGTTTTATATCCCGCGTCCCATGTCTCTTCTGGGCATGGAGCTTAGAGGCAGACGTAGGCTATTCATTTTCCCAAGCTTCTTTACAAAGACAGTTGAATATTTCTAGCTTAAAAAAAATGTAGCCCTTTCCCTTCAAGAGCTACTCTAATAGAATCAAATATCAAATAATAATGTTATAATTTTACTTTTGAAAATTTTGAAGAAATCTAATGGATCCTAAGTGGGAAAGGATATCAGTATGATCTAAAAGTAGGCGCATTAAAATGTGCCAGATCCTTTTGCTCTCCTTGGGACCACCTTTTTCATGCATTTAGGTGAGCTTCCTTTATGGTTGTGACCATGCCAGTTCTCCAGTTCGGGACTATGAGGTGCAAATTCTCTACGTGCACAGGGGTAGGAAAGACTCGCTCCCACTGTGGGACTGTATCCACTGTGCACAGAACACACTTGACTAGGCAAGAGGACAAAGACTATTCCGGGAGAAGGCAACAAGCCAAGCCCGAGTCTTCCCCAGAGATTTGGAATTGGAGCTAGGAAGACGGCTGGGGCAAAACGCTGGGTGAGGGGGCTGTGATTTATTGTCTCGTAGCAAAGTCATTTAAATTTAAGCATGAGTAGCAAAAGATGAGATAAAGCAATTTGGTCAAAAAGGATTTGAGATTCTGGAAGGAGACAGTTTGACCTTGCAGGTATGCAGCTTTCTGTGGCACAAGGCTTTATGGGATTTTGAATATTACTTCAAAACTTATTTTCCTGGATAAGTTTTATCCTTCAGACAGGTAAGGATGAAATTAAAAGTAAAAGAAGCTTAATGCCTCTCCAAGTAGCTGTATTATTGTCTCTTTTCTTTCACCCTTCGGGCAGCACGCAGCGTGAAGGAGAAGCAGGGAGAAAGCAGAGTACGTGCACGGATCTGGCAGCTGCTGGCCTCCTGGTGCTGGGCTAGGCATGCCCAAGACAACTGCAGGCTTCCTTTTCACAGAGGCCAGGGGCTCAAATGCACAAGTCTGGGTTCCGTTTTGGAAGATGGGTGTCCTGCAGAGCTTTCTTATCGCCTTTTCTCTAATGGGGTGAGAGGGAATGGGATGAAAGACTCTCTAGGAAGGATCGTTTTTAGAGAGGTATATGTATATATTTTGATCCATGCAGATGAGTACACCGTAGAGGCAACAATGCCAGGAGCTTGAGCCATGCAACCCAGCAGACCCACCCATAACCTACGGGAGAAATTTGTTGTTTCACCTCTCACTTTTTTTGTTCTGATTTCCTTGATAACAGTCCTTAATTTGCCTCTGAGCAATTTTGCAAGATGCAGTTGACTTTATTATTATTATTATTATTATTATTATTATTATTATTATTATTAGTTTTTAACATATTTGGTTGTTGCAAATTTTCACTATGCAACTCAGACTCATAGTTATCCTTCTGTTTTCAGCCTCTTCAGTGCTGAGATTACAGGCGTGTGCCACTTTACCTGGACTCTGTGGCCAGCTTGGCCTGCCCTGGGGGTGGGACTGGCATTGCAAGTGGTACCAGGGATTGAATCGAAGTCACCGAGTGAATCGAAGTCACTAAGCTTGTCTAAACAGGCCCTTTTGTCTGCTGAGCCATCTTGCTGGACCAAGACACGATTTACTTTTGACTTCATAGTATTTTAGATTATGGCCTCTGTGCTCATCCTAAGCAGTGATACAGATATAGACATATGGTTGTATATATACTTGATTAGAAATATCTATCCATCTGTCCATTCAGCAAATGCATAGGAGCACACGGTTTTCCTACATGGCCACCACTGTTCTAGGTGCTGCAATGGGGAAGTAGGGGAGAGTTCCCCTGAATCTAGATGCAAGGAGCTGGGGGAGCCAGGCCCAAAATAATAAATGTAAAAAATAAATTATGTAGCATGTTAGAAGAAGCCAACTGGTAGAGTCAAAGGAAAACCTATCCAGGTACAGGGGTTGGAAGTGGAGAGGAAAAAGGACAGTTAGAGGAATAAATGAAGTGATAAAGGCAAGTCCTCATAGACAAGGCGCTGGAGAAGGAAAGGCCAGAAGGAGGAAAGAGACTGGCCAAGAAACGTCATGGAGAAGGACTTCAGCAGGAAAACCAAGAGGGGCCGACCTGGTGTGTTCCAAGAGCAGCAAGGCCAGGCATTTGGAGAGAAGCCACAGAAAGGGACAGTGGCAGTACAGATCAGAGAAGCAGTCAGAGCTCAATTATGCAGGGGCTTGAGGACCTGTGGAGGGACCTTAGCTGCTACTCTCTGTGGAACAGTAGGCCATTTTGCATTAGGGGCACAAGAGTATTGTCATGGAACATGTACTGTGCTAGTCACTCTGGCTTTAAATTAGGTGTGCACCATGATGGGTGTTAGGTGGGTGAGGGCAGAAAGAGGAAGACCTGTCAGATGCTCCTGCAGGCCCCTGGGCAGCAGAGGATGGCTGGTGGCATGAAGGTAGTAGCAGAGGGGCCAGGTTCTGTGGATGTCTTAATTAGATAAGGATGAGAGACTGAAAGGAATCCACATTTGGATGTTGGCATATTTATCTGGTGTACTGGAATTTCTAAGACAAGTATTCAGTGACTGGTAAATCTATTAATTTATAATCTGAAAATGTTCTCCTAAATGTTTTTCTCTCAATTCTTCTGAAGTCACGACTGGGCCAAGAAGGTAACACCTTCTTGAATGGTGGGCCTCTTCTCTGTTACAGAAAAGTTTGCATAATATTCTCATAGTTGAGAAAAATGCAGTGAGTCTCTAGCTTGGTGAAGGTTGTTGAGGTAACCATTCCCTATCCTACCGTCTTTTGCCTCAAGTAGAAGGTCCTCAAGTTACTTTTCTTCGCAGTTTTGCAACCTATCAGAGTGACTGTCCTCTACCTTATTTTATCATGTCCATTATTTCTGACTTTAAGTTGAAATATTGCTAACACTTGTTACCACTTTTTGTTTTATTTTATTTTTATTGAATTTCAGGGAAGGGTCTACAGAGTATTCAGGGTTTTACTACTAGATTGGACTCATAGTGATCTGTCTCTTTACAGCCTCCCAAGAGCTGGGATTACAAGCATGCACAGCCATGCCCAGTCTCAATTGCTGTCTCAGCGTGCTCCAGGGATAAGGCCAGCATAGTAGGCCCAGGGATGGAACCCCCGGCCCCAGGTGCTTTAATCTGCTGAGCTTTTTGGCTGGCCCTGTTACTACTTATTGAAATGACTTATTGCTACTATAGGAAGATAAAAATATAAATAAATAGAAATGTAAAACAAAATATTCTAATAGACATATTATTACTTGAATAAAGCTATATTTTTGTGGTGCTTTACATTGAACACCAGGCCTTATGCATGCTAAGGCTTCATGCATGCTAAGATTTCAGAGCTAATTTCTAACACTGAGCCACTTTCAATGTTTATTGAAAGTGTTTTATTAGACTACTTAGACATAATTTATAATTTATTGTTAGGGGCATTAATTAGCATGTAAAAAGCAATACTTTTCACATACAGCGGTAAAAATGTAATATGGCATTATTTTCTTGTGAGAGGCATTATTTTGTAGTATTGAAAGGTACTTGGAGTTACTTAGAAAAAAATGTACTGCAATAATCCTCCCAACCAACTGTATGCGCTTCATTAATGTTGAATGCATGCTTTGTTACTCGGATTCATTTTCTGCACATACAGCATTTTGCTTCAACTGTGCAACATAGTATCATCTTTGTAAGTTATGATTGCTAAACATGGAACTTTAAACATCACATACCTTGAAGGTATTTTTAAACAACAATTAAAATAGAAACATAGTATTAGCAATGCATAGAACTCCACTGAAGAGAGGAAAATATGAAGCTATCTGACTGAGTTCTGTGTTCCTTTGAAAACAGAATCAAAGCTGCCCCCTGGCTGACAGATTTTGTAGGATGTCATTCATTGCAGGAAACATTCTCATAGTTGAGTTGTTAAAATGTGAAAAATGCTTCGTAGAGTCCGTGAAATATGGCAGTAGAGATTCAGCAAATGTTTAGCTGCTTGAAGTGTGCGGCTCCCCACCCCGCCACCCCATGTGTGCTTGTACACTTCCGGCTCTAGGTTGTACTGACAAACCATGCCTGCTGCAGCTTTGGGTGCGCTACTTCTGTTATGAATTTCTGTAGGGAACAAACACAAGCGCTGTGTGCCTGCACTTCGGTGGCCTTGATTTCAGCACTCCTTTCTAAAACAAGAGGGGGAGGGGGAGGAGGCAGTGTAGTGCAGTGGTTGGGCCAATCTACTCCGTCGAGTCACGCTAGGTTCAGGGATGATCATTGATCATCTAATATAAAGGCCTCAGCCTGACTCTTGCCCAATCAATAAGGACATTGTTTTTCTTCTTTAAGGGTATAACCCTCTAGGACTTTTTTTTTTCTAGGGTATCACCTTCTTGAGAGGTGGGCCTCTTCTCTGTTACAGAAAAATTTGCACAGAGTTGAGTTACGGATAACATACACTAGAAATCTATTAAACCCTTGATAGGTAGTTATTATTATTTTTTTTTCTTGGAATTTTCAGTTACATGTATAACTTTTTAAATTACTAAGTTAGACTAATCTTTCACTTTTAAAACTGAAAATATCTTCACCATGCAAGGACAGAAGCGGTTTTCTGTCACCCCCGACACCCGCATCATGCATAGTAAATGTCCTCCGTATGTAACATTCAGTTACTTCTTCACTCTTGATGGCTCTAAGATGTGACAATCTCCCCCTCATCCATAACTCAATTTTCTCCGTAATATTCTATTACCCTAAACTGATTTCAGAGCTAACTTCAAAACCATGTGGAGGTTCAGGTCTTCACCTCTGGGCTAAGTTCTCTGGTTGGCCTTCATCTCCAAGAGACATTTGTCTCTTGGCTTCTTGCTCACGGACACCTTTTTCAGACTCATACTCTCGACAGAAGCCAACTCCTCTTCTTTCTTGCAAAACTTGAATATTTCTGTGGGCATCCCGTATAATGCTGACCTTTTTTTGATAATGAGCCCCTCAAAGTCATTTGCAAAGAGTACTGTGACCACATACGTTTATTCAAAGATTAAAATTTTTCAAGTCAGGTAGCTATTTTCCTAACTTTTCATTGGTGCCTCAGATATTCCCAATGTAGAAATTAAATTTTCATAACATAAATAAAATAACTACGACTGAATTGAATCTCAGTTCACCAAGAGTACTAAGCTTATTTGGTGAACTAATCTGCGACTTGTGTGAAAGAATTAGTGATTTTTCTCTAAAGTCTATTGACATATTCTTCTCAATGGTTGACACATTGTGACGTTTAGAGGTTTAAAAATTTAGCTAAGAGCTCAGCAATGGGACAGGATCCTCACTTTGGAAACGTCCTCATCCTGTGCAAGAGGAGGCCACAGATGTCCTGTGAGTGCTACACCTGGCCCGGGGCTGGTAGCCTGCTTACAATCGAGGGAAGGAAAGAGGCCTACTCTCTTCCTGCTCCTCACTGCTCTTGTTTTTTTTTTTTTTTTTTTTTTTGCCATCATCTGCCACCTTGTTGGAGCATTGCCACTATGCCATGCCAGTCTGCCTACAGATTTCATAAACTGAGATTAATTAACCTTTTCATCCCTAAAAAAAAAAAAAAAGAAAGAAATTCAAATCTCAGTTTTCTATAATTGGACTCATAAAGTAGGATTTTAGTGAAACATGGGTATCTAGCTCAGATAATTGCGAGTTTTAAACATATCTATATAATGAATGACATTATATTGTTATTATTATTTTTGTTTGCAGGACCAGGGATTGAACTCTGGTGCTTGTGCTTGCCAGGCAAGCGCTTATTTTACTGAGCTATTTTCCCGGCCCCTAATTCTTTCATTTTGTTGGAATCTAACATGTCTGGCATTGAATTTTCGTAATATGGTAGTTCTCATTAAAATACGGCATGTCACATTATTAATGTGCATTTTAATGTCTGATTTGAGCTTTATATCAAATTTTATAAGACACATGATTGTTAAGTTATATTCCTTTCTGCACTTTTTCATGTGTACAATGGGACAAGGGAGGAACAGCTGGAATTAATATAAGACTACACACTTTTGGATTCTTTTAATACAAATATTTTAATATGGCAGACAAATCCACATATCTTGGACTAAAATAAAAATAGAAAACAACCTGTGGAAGCCTGGTACTAACATTTGTTATCTAACAGGCAGAACTTGGCCAGGTTCTGCCCCTCTTCAAGGTTCAGGGTGTCTCTGCAGAATTCCGTGCTGCACATAAAGTAATCTTGTTTGATTTATATGGCCCCAGCCTAGGAAATCTACAGAAGGCAAGGCCTATACCTATTCTTTATCTTAGGTACTTTTTTGGCAGTGGTTTTGTGTTAAAAAAGGTATGAGATAAAAAACAAACAGACAAAAAAACCAAACCATATGAAGACTATTCCCTGTACACAATTCTCATTTGCTCAGTTTCTTCTGCAATAGGTAGTGATATTTGCTGAACTATATTCATCATGAATTAACAATAGTTTTATTAGTCCTTGAGGAAAGTACCAGATTGATTGCCAGAAGTTCGTGGCCTCTCCATGTATACCATAATTAACTGAATTCGATCTCTTGTTTGCCTCTTCATACAGTGATCAGAATTACACAGCCTTTGGAGAAACTGTCATTTAATTGGAGAAGTGGATCCTTGTATTCCTTAATACTATGGAATAAGAAACAAGGTGATTAAAGATTTAGGCCCAGGGTAAAATTGTTACAATTTTTTATTCACAGTTTGGTTCTGATACTTTGTGGGGCACAGATCTCTCAGAGAGCATTAGAAATTCTGTGGGCACATCAGGAATATAAAAAAATAGATAAGCCAAACAAAACAAAACAAAACAGAGCTAAACAACAACAACAACAAAAAACAATCAGCACTCGTTTTCATGTTGTTATGAAACCCTTGAAGCTTAGCTGGATGGAGATCCTCAGTGTGCTTTCCCCAGATTACAGAGGCTTGGAACACAGCACAGGGCACCGGAGACCCCTGGAGGCATCTGCTCTGAAACTTGGTGTTTTTCCGTCTCTGCACTGTGGATAGTTGCACAAGGGAATCCTTCATCCTGTGGGCCGGTCCCCATAGAGTGAATTGTCCGGCAGAATGGTTTCCTTTGACTCACTGAATGCTAGGGTAAGGATGGGCAGGTCTCCCAACTCAACATGTTTCCACACCAACTGTCCCTTAGAGGGCAAAATCAGTTGAGAATCTCTGTTTGAACATAACAATTCCTTCTGTGGTTTTGATAGCAATTGAGCAATTGATCCTGGGTTCCTAAGGCTATGTTTATGAACTTGAAATGGGCACCCCTGTTTAAAATTGAGTCCCAAAGAAACAGAACTTATAAGGACACGAGGGCCAGTGGTTTATTTGGGAAGAGATGAGAAAGAGAGAGAGAGAGAGAGAGAGAGAGAGAGAGAGAGAGAGAGAGAGAGAGAGAGAGAGAGAGAGAGAGAGAGAGAACAGAAAGTGAAAGAATGGGGCAAACCAATTTAATGTGTGAGAATTTTCAGGGCTTCTCATTATAGGTCATGACCTCTGTGCCTGGCCAACAGTAGAGACTACCTGAGAGCTGAGGGGGAAGTGGAAGTGTTTCTCATATTTCCCATTGGTCTCACTGACTGAGCCAGCTCAGGTAGTGTCCAGATTCTGGCACTCTCAGGTTGCCCTGCAAGGGGGATGTTCGAGCCCTGCCACGTTGAGAGAGCCTTCAGGCAGAGTGGCAGAGAGGCCCAGCAGAGGACCGTGAAATGACAGCCACCAATTTTCAGAGGAACTGACCATGAACCTCAGGGCAGGGCCTGGGTCATGTGAGGCAGACTATCAGCAGCGCTGGCATGGCACCTCATTCTTTTGCCTTGGAACTACTGATGTTATTTTTGGGCTGATACTTGCTTTCTTGTAAGTAAGACCCCCAACATCTTGCCATCTGCAGCACAGGTTTGACAGCTTGGTATATAGACTGAATTGGGCCCACTTTCTGTGAGGAAAAAAATGCTTGAAAATTTTTTAAAGTGTGAAAGAAATGGGAAAAATGGTATCCATGACACGTGGAAAGGATAGAAAATTAAATTTCCCATATTCACAAAGAAAGTTTTATTGAATATATTTATGCCCATGAATATGTTTCCTTGACCCGTTTTCCTGTCATGGTAGCAGAGCTGGGAATATCAACATAGACCATACAGTCTTCAAGGCCTACAGTATTTGCCTCCTAGCAGTGAAAAATTAACAAAATCTTGATCCATAGCAACAATATATAGATCTATTTCCGTAAAAACAAACTGAAAAAATTCAAAATATTTCTTATTTCCCTCCTGTTATCTTTCTCTTTTTCTAGGAAGAACTTTCCAAATTTCTTTGAATATTTATCGTTCAGTATTACTTCAAGCCCTTTCGTTTCCACACAAATTCTATCTTATCATTATTCCTTCAAAAATGTTGCTCCCAGGATGGAACATATTTTATCATGTGTGGTTTGCATAGTGAAAGAATAGCAATAAATCCCTTGAGTCAGATACTCCAGTACTTGAATGCAGCAGGCCTCTGTTAGGGTTTTGGAAGGCTCATTATGATGCCAGCTTATAATGAACATCAAATTAACTAAAATTATCTTCACATAAATTGGTTTTTGGTATGTGTATTATTTCTTGACATTAAGTGCTCCTTCATTTTAGCTATTAGGCTTGTTCTTTCTCGATAAAGTTGAACTGTTAATAGTCACTCTAAAAGATTTTATTTATGGACTTCAAATATTTGCTAAAATTTCATACTCATTTTTGCAAGTGAAAATCTTTTGTGTTTATATTCAGGTGATTGGTCTGGGAACCAGTTCATTCCTGTATAACAGCCTTGGTGCAGAGTTAGTTGAAGTGAAACCTAATTTTCTGTGTATGATGCAATAACGTGGGGTTCTTTTGGTAAATCACTGACACTCTTACTTCATTTTCTTGTAGCTGTCCTTCCACCCCTGCATGCTTGCCAGGGCTGCTCATGAGCGTGCAGTCATATACTTGCTTCTCTGCTCTGTAACTGTTGACTTGGCTGTGTGAACTTGATTTCTTGGTCAGATGGAGCATGTTATGGCTCAGATCTAGTTCGTCTCCCAAGTGTCTCTAACATTTAGTGCAAGGCTTTTGGAAGGTGATTGGATCATGGGGTGATATATTGATCACTGGGTTAGCTTGTCTGTCTTTGACCCAACCAGTGAACTTGGGGTTTTAGTTCTTAGATCTACAGAGTAAGAATGGCCATGTTTTGTTGTTACTTTGTTTTTGTTATTATTTGGCCATCCATCTGGATTCATCTATGCATTTATAATTTTCATTCTTTCCATGTTTTTTGAGCTTCTTTTTATTTTTATTTTATTTTATTATTATTATTTTTTTTTGTGGCTGGCTCAGCCTGCCCTGGAGGTGGAGCTGGCAAACGTGTGGTGCTGGGGCTAGAAACACAGCCCCTGCAGTTGCCTAAGATTGCTTAAGTAGCACTGCTGAGCCATCTTGCAGGCCTGCATTTTTTGAGCTTCTTTCTGGGCTCATTTTCCATTTCATTTAAAAAATTTCTTTAAAAAAAAAGATATTTAGGATAGGGTCTACAGGGTTTCACTACCCAGATTGGACTCATAGTGGATCTCCTGTTTTGAGCCTCCCAAGTGCTGGGATTACAGGCGTGCACCACCACGTCCAGTCTCAGTTGCCTTCTCAGTGTGCCTCCAGGGCAGGGCTGGCACAGCGCTGTGGGGATTGAACCCTGGCCCCTGTGCTCTAGTCTGCAGGTGCTTCAGTCCCCTGAACTAACTGGCCAGCCCTTAGAAATTCCTATTAGTCCAGCTTTTTGTGTTAAAATATTTTATATTTTTTTCTAAATTTTGAAGAATTCTTGTATTCTAAAATTGAATTCTAGTATTCATTTTTGTGTATTCCCACTTTACTTGGCAATCAGTTGTACGTTCACATTTATAATCTATCTATCTATCTATCTATCTATCTATCTATCTATCTATCTATCTATCCATCTATCTGTCTATCTATAGGGGCTGGGTAGATAGCTCAGGGGCACAAGTGCCTGCCTGGCAAGTGCAAGGTTGCAAGGTCCTGAGTTCAATCCCTGATTCCACAAAAAACCCCCCAAAAAACTAAAAACAGAAAACAAACAAACAAACAAACAAAACATACACATACATGCAAAAATCATATTATATATGTATATATAATATACATTTACACATTTACATATGGATCTCCAAATTTATTTATACATGTATACCAATGCAATAATACCAATTCAGTAATACCAGTTCAATAATAACAATTAAGTTAATAAAACTAACAGTCCCCAAACTTTCCTGTTACCTTTTTTTTTTTTTTTTTGATACAGGGTCTCATTACACAGTTTGAGCTTTTAGTGATCCTTCTGTCTCAGCCTCCTTATTGCTGAGATTGTAGGCGTGCACCATGATGTCTGGTCCTGGGGCTGAAAAGACATCTGGTATTAGGGATCAAACTCAGGATGCTCACTTGCTGGGCAGGTGCTTATGCCACCACGCTATCTCCAGCCCCCTGTTATCGCTTTATAATGTTTATTTTCCTGATCCTCCCTGCAGTCCTTTGTATCCATACAAAACACATTTGTTTACTTTCAAATGGATTATTTTGGATTTTTTGACTTTCATAGAATTGGAATCATATACCATGCATGCCCTTTGATCTGATTTTTTTCAACTGAAGCATAGTTATTTTGGAGCTCATCTTCACTGCAGTAGCAATCCAGTTTCTTCCTCTGTGTGCAATTGCATACTGATGGAGCAGAGTTTTTTTTTATTAGTTCACTTATTGCTTGACATTTGAGTTGTTCTCAGCTTCTGGTTCTTACAAATAAAGTTGCTAGGCACACATATGTGCAAGTCTATGAATTTGTTTTCTTTTCTTTGGGTAGATTCCTAGGAGTAAAGTTGGCTGAGTTTTACAGTGGGTATGTCCAAGATTTAAAGAAACTGTTTTCTTAGTAGTAACGTGATACATATCTACTGTGATTGTGTAAGAATAGTAATTCCTCCCCCTTGACAATGTTTGATATTGTCAGTCTTCTCTATTCTAACAGTTCCAATGATTCGATTGTATTTCAACAAGTGTCAGTCTTCAGTTCCCTTAACAACAAATGACTTTGAACATTTTTTAAATGAATTTTCTTGTCAGTTCTATTTTGCTTTGCTGAAATGTCTATTCAAATCCTTTGCCTAGTTTTAGTCCTGCCCACCTTGTTATCTCATATTGTGACACTTCTTTGTATATTTTGGATATAAGCATTTTGTTAGATGTTAGATGCATGTTTTGAAATTATGTTCTGTACCTTGACTTTGGAATTTTACAGTATGTTTAAAAGAATAGAAATTATCATTTTCTTTTTTTATGTATTTAGTACAGGGTCTACAGGGTTTCACTATGTAGATCGGACTAGTAGTGATTCTCCTGTTTTTCAGCCTCCCAAGTGCTGGGATTACAGGTGAGCGCTACCACACCTAGTCTCCATGGCCCTCTCAGTGAGCTCTGGGGGTGGGGCTGGCATAGCACCCTGGGGATCAAACGCGCTGTCAGCTGCTCTCTACCGAAGCAGCCACAGGAATGAGGACCGGTGTCTGGAGAAGGAAGACACACAGAGGGAGGAGGCAGTGACTTTACCAGGTTTGCAGAATAGCTCCACTGAGGCCCATAACAACGTTGAGGGAAAAGACCAAAATAGATACTGTATTTTCTATAGTCATGACAGACAGTCAGACTCATGTTATTCCTGGAAGAAAAGTTTGGCATCTGAATTTTGGTAAACTTGGTGATTGCCACATCATATTTCATGTGCCTGACATCACATTAGGGTCTGGTATTTGGTGACGAGCAAGCTACATACTCTTCCTGCCCCGTGACTTTCAATGTAGTGGCGAACACAGGCCAAAAATAATCAGTTCCAGCAGAGCATAAATCCTATGGTGGGGAAAGAGTAGACAGAACAGAATCTGATTTAGAGAGATATAAGAAGCCTCCCTAAGGCAGAGTGATCCAAAGAGGAGCTGGAGACGACCCACAAATTTACAAAGGGTGGTAACATCTCCTGGAGAGGAAAGAAGTTGGCCGAAGTCCAGGAGTAAGAGGATAGGCCCTGGGGAGCTGACAGTGGTTCTGTATTGCAAATAGCAAGGGCAAGGGGAGCCTGGAAGGGAAAGAAGCCAGACAAACACATGGAAAGGGCAGTGCGGTCAGCTTAATGAGAGGGCTTAAATTTCACACTGACAGTAAAGGCAGCCACTAAGAAGTTTTAAATGGAGATGGGCTTGAAACACTTAGTGATTTTAAAGACTCACTTGCATTGTAGCACAAAGAATGATCTGGCATAGGGCATGGCCACAGGAAGAGGGAAGAAAAATGACCAATTTCTAAAGTCTTCTCTAGGCAAAGCTAATATAAAATGAACATATAGCATTATTGTCATGGTAGTGAGTGAGTCCTGATTTTTATTTTAGGGTACCATAGTGAGTGGACAAGTCTTGGGGGGCAGGAAGATTGTGTGGGATGCTCATCAGCAAGTACTAGACCCTAGCGTGATGTTAGGCACATGAAATACGACACGACAATCACCAAGTTTACCAAAATTTCGATGCCAAACTTTTCTTCAGTGGAAAACACGAGTCTGACTCTCTGTAACCCTCATGACTATAGAAAATACGACATCTATTTTGTTCTTTTCGCTGAGTGTTGTTATGGATCCAACAGTTTGGTGCCACCTCCTCAACCAAACTGTGGCTATGTCTGCTGGTAGCTTTGAAGCTCATGTTTTCTTCCCGCCACCATTGGAAAAGACATTCTGTCCTTGGCAGAAGCTGACCATGACTGCTCTGAGAGTCAGCTCCCATTGGTCTCATCCTGATGGGACAACAGACATAGCACAAGACATAGCACATAGCTTCAAACTGTATGGTCTTTATTTAGGGTTCACTTATTAGAGGAACAGATAGAGGAAACAAAGTGGTCCTTGCTGTTACATTGTGACCAAAGAACTGAACCCATCCTCTTATGAACAGAGGGATGTTGGTAGAGTTTGATTCTTACTGTCAAATCTCTGATGTTCTCATTTCAGTTCTTTGGAGAAAATTGATACTGCCTATCTTGCAGCAATTACAATGTGGTTTGCAAGGGAGACTACAAATACGATTTTATTTGGAATTATGAGCATTTGTTAGAGGAAGTAAAAGAATAACTTAATTGAGAAAGTTGCCATAACAAAAATTTCATTAATAATTTTTATATTTTTTTTTGATATGTGATCTTGCTATTCAACTCAGACTTGTAGTAACCTTCCTATCTTAGCCTCCCCAGAACAGGGATTGCAGGTATGCACCACCATGCCTGATTGCTTGGGGCTGGCAAGGCATGTGGTACTGGAAAGTGAACTCAGGACCTTGTGCTCTCCATGCAGGTTCTTAGGCTGCCAAGCTGCCTCTCAAGACCAAAAATTTCATTAATAATTCTGTAATTCAAGAACCAGATTAAAAAAAAAAAGCAAAACAGAACAGAATTGACAAAGGTTTTTCTAATTTTATTAAATTAGTTTACTGGTGTTTTCCATAAGGGAAGTTTGAAGCTGAGTTGACCGCTTCTGGAAGGACAGTTTTGAGAAGCTCGTCAATGTTTTAGATCTGGATTTTACCCTACGTATCTAGATAGAAACAGATTTGTATAACAAAATTAAGAATTTCATGATTTGTTACTTAATCAAAAATTTGATTTTCTCAAACTCATAAGATTGCATAGAGGCAACTGGAGAATAATATTTATTAGAGCAGGAAAATCCTGATCAGGAGGAAGTTGTTACTTTTCTCCATATCAACATTGTATGAGTCATAAGCATTCAGGGCTAAGTCGTAAGACTTGCCCTTTACATGGACTGATTGCATCATGTAAGTCCTTAATCCTAATTCAGAACTTTTAGCCACACTCTTTTCTCTACTAGGAATGCCCTCCTACCTGACTGGATTTCTCTCTGTCTTCCTTTCTCCTTCTCTCCGTCCTTCTTTTATTTGATTTCTTCCTCCTACCTTTCATGGCTTCCCAGTCACAACTGTTCAAATATGGTCTCCACAGGGAGGTCGCCTCTCTCTTAAAAGACTAAATCAGACTCCCTTGCCAGGTTCCCACAGGCCTGCTTACTGTTCTTTCCCGGCACTGATATGCACTCATACACTTCTGCATTCATTTGATTAAGGCCTGTCTCTCCTCTAACCTGTATATCCCCTGTGATTAGGATTGGTGTTTGTTTTGCTTTTATTTATGTTCAGAGCTCAGGTACAGAGAACAGCAAAGGAACTCAGTAAATATTTGTTGAATGGATGAAATGTGTAAATAATTTTAACATGGTGGGAAAAGTTCAAGTAAAGATTGTGTGAAGGATGGAGAAGTTTTCACCAGGGATTTAAAATTGAGCTGACTTCAAATGAGAAAGGGCTTCAGAGAAGGAAGGAGGCATGTAATCATTATGTACTTCAAACATCTACTAATGAAAATAAAAACAAAAAATTGAACTGTATTTAAGGATCAATAGCAGTCCCCTGACAGAGAGAAAGAGAGAGAGAGAGAGAGAGAGAGAGAGAGAGAGAGAGAGAGAGAGAGACAATGGAGGGGTGTTGGTAAAGCAAGGATGGCCACATTGGGTAGGGCGGCGAAGAACAGGAGAATAATCAGTGGCCACTGCTTTGAGGGCTTGAGCAGAGGGACTGGAGCAGCCAGCAGGTCAGGTATTGAAGTCTGTGATTCTACTGTGAGGAACGTCAGCCTTCTCCAGAAAGGTACAGGGAATATTGAAAGATTTTCATAAGGGGAGCAGGATCACATTTTCATTTTAGAGACATCATGAATGTGAGGGAAATAAGCCTGGAGTCAGGGTATTCTACTTGAGCATTTTTGCTGTCCTCCAGGCCACAGTGAAAAATAACATGGGTTAGAGAAGGGAGAGAAAACGAGCTGGCTTTCACAGGCACAGCCTGCAGATGCAGCGGCCAAGGAGGGGGTGCGGGGAGGAGGAGGAACAGGGCGTGGCCTCTCGCTGGACCACTGGCCCTGCACAGCTCTGAGGGAAGTGCAGATGGATGTCGGCAAAAGCTAGCAGGAGAGGTCTCAGACACGGCATTGCGACCGCTTCACGTTCTGTAAATGCTTGCCACAACTTTTTCTTTATTTTCCTGTAGCTTTGAGGCATACAGGAAAAGTCACAAAATTCAGGCAAGAGAAGATTTTAACTGGGAAAAGAAAGACCATTAGAAATAAATTTCACTTTGGGTCTCTCAGTCTTGGCGTGGGCTCCTTGTCTGCTGGCTGGAACATTTGATCAGAGATAACAGCCCAAGTCTCCACCTATGGCTTTCTTTGACCCTATAGCTTCCAAAGGGCAAAAGTAAATTCTGGAAAACAATTGATATATGAAGTTATAGGACAAGTTACCAAAGAAGACTGAAATGCCATGGTAAGAGGTAGAAATGATTTTTTTAAACTCCCTTTGGCACATGTATTTGTACCAAACAATAATTGTAGGTTTTTAAAGCTTGGTGGAAGACATTACATTTTGAGTATCATACGATACTTATACTGCTGATTGTGAATGATTGATTCTTATTGAATTGCTGTTCATGGAAGACTTCAATATCGTGACTCCGATTCTGCAGCAATTTGACAGAATTTATCCATTCCAAACCCCACAGAAGACTCTAGTCTTAGAGGATGTAAAAGCTAAGCGCATTCTGGATATGACAGGGTGGCTTCAGACCCTTCCTCCCGCTGCCAATACAGCATGTACTTTCTTGCAGCCTCCCTTGATTTCTGATTCAAATCTTTTCAATTGATACAAAAGCATTTAATGGGCTTTTAAGGAAGCATGGCCTTAAAACAAGCTCTTTAATAAGTAGCAAAGTTATCTCACTATGTACCACAAAGCAAAATTTTCTGAGACTCAAAAGACGAAATATTTTTCTATCTCTCCAGGGACTAGGACTGTAACCCTATTCTCTCTCTGGTGGCTTTGTTTGCCATTATCAATGTATAAAATCTGGATAATTGTCTTCCCACTGGCATCCCTTGTGGGTAGGTTGTGTACAGATGTTATCATATCTGCAAAATGCTGCGGAAGAAAACGTCTTCCTGAGTACAGAAGATACTGCTACCGCCTTGTCCCAGAATGCCCTGCTTTTCTGTTTGATGCTATGAGATCCCAGCACTTTTTTCCTCCTTGCTTAAAGGCGTCTAGCTAAGCACTCCAGAATGGCTCAGCATCAGTGTCATGGCAGCCTCTGAAAGAGATGAAGGCATGCAGACTCTGAACGCGACCGTGAGAAGGCTGCGTCGGTGTGTGCTTAAGTGTCTGAAACCAGCAAGGCCAACTTACCTGTCCAGTAACAAAGTGGGTTCTAAGTTGTTGTGCATATGTATACATCCACAGGCAAGCTGTACTCAGCTTAGAGCTAAGCTGTCTGGCTGCGTTAAGCATTCCTGTCTTGAATTGATATCCAAAGAATATTAAACCTTTAGGACAATGACAAATTGAAGTGGACCTTCCTAGGATTAGCAGGTGCTGGCCTGTCAGGTGGCTGCAAACACTGTAAGCACTATTGCAAAGGCTGGCAATGAGCGGTCCATCTCATGGTAAGTGAAAGCCCTTAATTGGATACTGAGATGTGATTGGGATGAAATGTCAAGGGGAAGGAGAGAAATTCAAGGTTGTTGATCTGCCCGGTCTTATTTTAAAAGAGTTATATGCTGGCAAGATCAGAGGCTTAGCACACTGGATTTGGCATGAAAGGGGAGTTTGGGGCTTAATAGTTTTAACCAGAGACCCAAAACTATATTGAATGTTATTACTTCCTTTTCCTGGCTGGGCTAAGAGAAAATCTTTAACAAATGAAAACTTAGTTGGGGAGCATTAAAGTTATAGCTATCCATATCGGGTGTGAATTACTCAAAATTGAGGAGAAAGAGTAGAATGATATACCTTATATTAAAAAGAAGGTAAATAATAATTATTTCAACATTTAGTCAAACATAAATATTTTTAAAGAATAAAATATTTGTTGGGGGAAAGAAAACTTCTGTCTAGAGAGTTACAGATGGGGAGCCCAAGAGGGTTGGCCCTCAAACGTATAAATATTGCAAAGTGGCCCTTCCTTAGAATGGGCAGACACAAGGTTCTTGACATATCTCAGTGTGGACTGTGAAGTATGGCTGTCTCTGGCATTCATTCAGCTGAATTTCTGCCTCAGATCTGTGCTTCATAGCTGCGCTCCTGGGGCGAGTGTCTTCATTTTCTAATCTCATCAACACTAAGGTTAGTCTTAACTTTCTCCCAAGGTTATTGCGGACATTGATTAAGACAGCTTTTTATGGATGAAGACAGTCTTACTATAGGCCTGACATATAATATTTGCTAAATAAACGAGACATCTTTTCCTATTCATTTCCCCTTTTAGCTTTAGTATGTGAGAGTTTTCCTTAATCCAACTCCTTTTGTTCCCCATGTGTGGCTAGAAGTTGCATGATCAGGAGTTTTCTTGCAGTTATTTTTGAGCCAGGCATACAACATTATTCAGGGCTTAAGTTGGCCATTCTTTCCTTTCTGCTTCTCTGTAAATTATTCTAGACCCAAGATGTACTTTTTATGATTGAGATGATGGTAACAGTTGATCATTTCAACCCTAAATTCTCTACCCAAATTTTTAGAAGGCTGCTTTAGGTTTGAGAGACCTCAGTAGTTAACTAAAGGCAGGTGAGCAGCATGTGACATGATTGTGCAGATTTCTGTATTATTTTCTTCTTAGGGTGACACTTAACAAGGGTTCACTCACATTCGCAGAACAGTGCATCGCTCTAGGACAGTACTAACCACAACATTAATCAATATATGTATTTCTATAACTAGTATGATTAGAATAATCCATTTGTCTGGATTTCTGGTAGGCAATATTTTAACATAAGCTAATTTCATCTGTCTGATTGGACTAACTTTTCTAGTGAAATATTTTCAGAGGTTTTTCCTTCTAAGAACAAATCTCAGAAGAGGTTGCATATCAAAGCTAGTCTAAGTACTAGAAAGAATATTTTCATAAGAATACTAAATTCTAATTCTTTCTCTCCCTCTCTCTCTCTCTCATAAAACTTGGTTCTGGAGGTGGAATTCAACTGATATTATTTCTAGTTATATATTACAGCTACCTATGACTTCAAGAAAGTTTCTAGGAATGATGTTACTGCTAAGTTAGCTTTCAGAGGTCAAGATATGAAATCAAGATCCTTAAAGTTCCATGGAAAGAAATTTACATGTACGATATGATGTCAACATTTTTTTTTTTTTCTTTTTGTGGTACCAGGGTTTGAACTCAGGAGCTTGCACTTGCCAGGCAAGTCCTTATTCTACTGAGCTATCTCCCCAGCCCACCATCTTATTTGTGAAGGAGGTTAGTTATTCTGAAGTAGCACATTTTATCATACTAGCACTTGTTTTCTATGCTTTAGAAACAAATACCTTGAGAATAGCTTTATCTTATTCATTGAAACTTCAAAAAAAACTTAGGATCAAGACTATTCTGAATGCTTTTGTGGTTCAGAGTGTCAAATTTTTATATTATCCTGCAGAACCATGTAAAGACTTTCCCTAGCAAAGGAAGGAGCAATAATTACTTCATTAGTTACATAAGAGAGTCATGGGTGTTAAGCATAAATTGATTCTGATTCATCAAGGATATTATTAAGCTGTCAAAATCTGTCAATATGCAGTGTGACAACAACACATAAAATTCCATTAAAGGGTCATTAACAAGGTCTTCTAGCTCCTACTTAGCATTTTATCTGACTTCCTAATGGAACTTTTCTCAAAACAGGATTTAAGTCAGATGTCTCATAAACTTTAATGCTCTTAGACAGTCTCTATTGGAAGAAAGTATGAATCTTTTTTTTTTTTTTTTTTTTTTTTTAGTTTTTGGTTCCTATGTCAGACAAAATGAAACATCAGTTAAGTATAAGCACAGTAATTTTCAAATCTTGACATTTGCACATGGTATTTTAAAAAATCTGGTAAGCTCTGAAGATGAGCTGTACTTGATGATATACTACTTTGTATGTAGACTTAAGCGCTCCTCTGGTAGCACAGAGTCATTATTAAATTTTGCTGTTATTTTGCTATTTATTTTTCTGTAGAAGAAAAGGAAGTAGAATGTGATAGAAACTTACTTTTTTTCTTTATTACACTTTCAAGTGGTAAGATTGGTAGTATTTGCAAATGACAGGGTCCAACAAGATGGGTAGTACAATGAATATACAAGATATATATTTACTCACTGTAGAAATATCTGACAAGCACACAAAAAAGAAGTGAGTCATTACCATTTTTCTGGCTGCCATACTTATAATTCAAAATGCCAAATTGATCGAGCCTAAGCATTGTGGGTGATGGCAGCTCTGATCCACACAACTTAGTTCTTCATTCAAATGGCAGACAGGCAGAGATTACAGCTGTTCTATCATTGTAATGAACACCAAGGAAAAGCTATCTGTGAAGCACAGAAAAACAAGTTGTTTTCCTTCCAAAAGCACTAAAAATTGCCAGTGTCAAAAAAGTGCATGAAACTTTAGATAACTAAACACAATTTTTATGCTCCTTCTGTGTTTTTAAAGAGCTAACTTAGGCATGGAGGGGGGAGATAAATCCTCACAGATGGGCTGTATTCTAGAAAATTCAGGTGGGATGATCGAGTTGGAAGAGACCCAGACACAATTTACATGATAGGATCCTGAGAGTTGGGGCCGCTGTCACCTGGCGGAAGGAGAAGCTGGGCGGATGTGTTGCAGTTGCCAAGGAAGGATTAATTATCAGTGCAAGCGCAGCGCCAAGTGAGGGTGGAAGTTGCGGCATAACCTTGAAAGCCAGTGTGGAAGGAGCTGGGAAGGCGAAAGAGCACACATAGAGGACTTACAACAGAAGAGGTTTTATATTATTTTAATATAGTATAGTTGCATAGAAAATGTGGGCATTAATTCAAAATTCAGTTGAAAGGCTTGTTTTGGACTTCGAGTATGATTCCTGCCTTGAACGATGCCTCATAAGAAATTAATTTATTTAAGAAAGAAATTAATTTATTTAAAAAGACTACGTTGTCATGCTCATCACTGATCTTTAATTAGAGGCTGATTAGAAGCTGAAACTATGCCAGCTTCATCCGTGGACATTTCCATGGGGTGCTCACACCTTTTGAAACTTCTTTTCACTCCAAGAAATGTAGATATTAATTATTAACTAATAGCATGGAAAGAAACTGAGATAAGGGAATCAAAATTATTTCCTCTTAGAAAAAATGAGATATCTTCCTTACTGAATATTTATCCTTAGGGATTAGGGTACCCCATATTAATTTCGATGGGAGGCATCTCCAACTTTTGCTTCTGAAACTGTTAAGAGCAGGGCTTCCTTGATTCATCCCATCGCTATGGGGATGCTATAAAAGACTGAACAACCAGCACAATGTGCTCACTAGCCAAGCTGGAGGAAAATCAGTTCCACAGGGCAGGCTCAGGATGTATTAGAGACTGATCTACACCACACATGCACTGTCCTATGAGAGCGAGCATAATTTAAGAATCGTCTCTCCACTGGCTTACAGAGCTGACTGGTCAACACACTATGTGATGTGCTTACCAGGGACTAGAAGCTGTGACACATGTGATGGTTTCTTGGATGATTGGCAGGCAATGACGGTGCCTAGGTGAGCACTTACTTCACAGTGCTACTAGTTTTCCTGCATGGAACAGGGGTGAAGGTGAATTCATGACCCATTTTGTCAAATGTTGAACTATTTTTAACACAGTCTTAACATGTAGCAAGTAAAAATGTAAATCTGGAGAAGGCCTATGTCACTCTCTGGAGCCAGAGTGCACCATGGCCAACTCTTTTTTTCTTCTTCTTCTTCTTTTTTTTTGTGGTACTGGGGAGTGAACTCAGGACCTTGCACTTGGCAGGCAGGTGCTTATTCTACTGAACTATTTCCCTGGCCCCAAAATGTAAATCTATCATGAATTGTTTCCTTCTTGTTTTGTTTTATTTTTTGAGACAGGATTTCACTACACAGTTCAGGCTGGCCTGGAACTCACTATGTAGCTAAGGCTGGTCTGGAACTTGTGGGGATTCCCTTGACTCTGCCTCTTGAGTGCTGGGAGTCACAGGCTTGTGCCACTATGCCTGGCTCCTGCTTGTTTATTTAAAAGAAGATTACATTCTTACTTTTTATAAATAAGAGGAATGTTTTTAAAAAAATACAGTTGTTGGAGTTAATAATGGTTGAAAATAAGATGGTTTGTTATTGTTTTCATTTGAAACCACGATTGAGGATGGAAGCAAAGAACAATTTCTCAGAAAAGGAGAAAGGGAAGATAAATAATAGTGGAGAATATGTGATGCCTATATGGGATAATTTCAATTCTTTTGTATTTATATACAAAGTTTTGTGCTCTGGTACGTGGTCTACCTTGGAGAAAGTTCCACGTGCTACTGGGAGGAATAAACAGTCTGTTGTGGGGTGGAATGCTCTGTAGGTGTTTATGAAATCCATTTGTATGAAGGTGTGATTCAACACAATTTTTTTGTCTAGCTGATCTATTTATGAAAGTAGGCATTGAGGTCCTGCATTACAATTGGGTTGATGTTTATTTGATCTTTTATGTTTAGTAGTATTGGTCTCATGAAGTTGGGTACACTGGTGTGTGGCCCACATGTATGAAGTTGGGTACTCTGGTATGTGGTCCACATGTATGAAGTTGGGTATATTGGTATGTAGTCCACATGTATGAAGTTGCGTACACTGGTATATGGTGCACATATATTTATAGTTGTTATCTCCTGCTGAGTCGTTTGCTTAACTGATATGTAATGGCCTTCTTTGCCTCTTGGGATCATTTTTGGCTTAAAGTCCAATTTTTCTGAAAATAAGATAGTACTTTTGCTTGTTTTGGGGTCTCATAACATAAGATATTGTTTTCATCCTTTGATTGTCTCTGAATTTCTTTTTGGATTAGATACATTTCTTATATGCAGCACATGGTTGAATTTTGTATTTTCGGTCCAGCCTGCCAATCTGTATCTGTTCACTCGGGAGGCGAGACCATTTCTGTTGAGAGCCGAGCATTGCCACCCGAAGATGCTGACTTATTTTTGTTGCTGCATTGTTTTTACGGTGCTGCTTCCTTTATTTTTCCCTGTTGTTTAACCGTTCATGCTGCGTGGCAAGTTAATTCCAGAAGACTCTGTGACATTTTTGGCTTCATTATCTTTATCTAGGATGTCCTTGAGAATTTTTTGGAGTGTTGGTTTGCTGGGGTCATGAATTTTGTAAGGGTTCTTTTTTTTGGTCAGGGAATGTCCATATTTTTCCAAAAATTTCGAAGGATAATTCTTCAGGAAATATTAGTCTGGGTTGAAAGTTGTTTTCTTTCACAGCTTGACTGATGGGCCTGAAGAAAATTATTTTTTCAGGGGGTTGGAGAAAATTTTTTTCCGGAAGTCATTGTTTTAGGAAAATGATTTCTGTACCTCTACTGGGATTCATTCTTTTGAGCCATTGATCTCATTTACCAACCTCCCTGCTTTTGGTACCGGGAACCTTCAGGGCCATGCGCTTGCCAGGAAGGCGCCGTACACTGAGCTGTGTTTTGGCCCCTCTATCTGTTCTGAAGACCTTTCAGGTTTTGAGAATTTGTTTTCAGGTTATTACAATGGCTTTTTGAGGGAGCTTATCCTCCTTAAATTTCTTTCATTTCGCCCTGCGACGTTCAACACTTCTAAAACTCACTGTATGTATATTTTGCCTACTGCGCAGGCAAGACTGTGCTTGGCTGCCTCAAATTCTGTGCACTCTGATGCTCTTGAGGGATCCAGAGGTCCAACAAAAGCAGCTTCCAACTGTAGAAAGAGAGCTCCAGGTGGAGGTAAGCACGGGGCAGCTGCTGCTCACTCCACTGGGACAGCAAAGCACATTTCTCCTAAATACAGGAATTGGAAATTTTATTTGGGTCACAAAGCATAATCCAAAACTTTTCCATGAGCCAGTCCAAATGTCACCTTTGTGAAAGCTTTATTTTTTCTTTCATATATATATATATATATATATATATATATATATATATATATATGACAGTTTCAGAACTCATCAGAAGGACAGCCACAATAATCAATACAATGCTTATGTTGTCTTCATAGCAGTTGTTCAGAGTATGAGATGCAGACATAGTTAATATATATTCCACTTAACAACTTTCTTAGGCATTTTCTCCCACAGTGGGCTACAGCATTAGAGTACAAGGCCTCCTGTACTCATCTTCGCATCATGATGTGTAGTTCGGTACTTAGCAGAAGAGATCGTTCATAAAAACTTTCTGAACAAAGAGTATAAACCTTGTAATATATAGCACTAGTTCTCATAGGCGCCCTTAAATATTGACAAATGTCACATGTCTGAGTTTTATTGTTGTGGTCATTGGTAGTTGGGTTTCACTTTAGAATGGCATAAGAATAATTTTATAATTATCTTTCATGATTTTAATTATTAGTTTCCTTAATTGGGACTCATTTTTAAGGTTTTCAAGAACTCCTTAAAAATTCTGCTTACATATTTCTTTGATGTTTTCTTATACCCCTGCCATCATCTCTTTGGTTAGTTTTAGAGATAGGATAGAAATATGTGGTGGTTAGTACTCTCAGTTAGTTGGAGATTTTGATTACTTAAATTAGATCCATGCGAAAAATAGTCAGTATGAAAGCAAATACTGTAGCCAGGGGCAAGAAAATACCATTATTCTGAGTTATTGAGAAAGATGGCCTATTTTTATATTTTAAGATTTCTGTTGTGTTTGTCAATTGTATTTAGAGAGGTCAGTAAGGAAAATGGCAACTGGTAAAAGGTCAGATAAAAGGTTTGATGTGTTTAAGTTCAAAGTCTTTAAAAAAAAAAAATAGAACAAACATCCCAAACTATTGGTTATCCAGTTAAATGCACACTAAAAGATCAGTTTCTGAAGAATCAGATCATCACACTGAATAGTGAAGTAGGCCTTGAAACAATTATTTGATACCTAGATGGAAGTGTACTATTAGAGCCTGGAACTGTGATGCCAAGGTTGAATACAACCCCTGCTTTTGAAGCACACACAGGAGATGCGGAGACTGGGCTTTCTCACCCACACTAGGAAGGGGATTGGTGTGACAGGAGAAGTCACAAGTTCACCTAATGCCCCTGTCTCTGGATACTGTTACGTAAAAGGCAAAGGACAAAAATGGTACGCTCTAAATGTTACACGAAATTGGGAGCCCACTGTTTTAGATCAGCCTCCTGGGCTAGGTCCCAGCAGTGCAGACCAAACCACAGGGGAGTTACTCATGCCCGAGATGCAGGTAGATATCCCAGCATCCAGTTCTTCTTCTTGAAAAAAAGGAGATTCACAGCAATAAATAAGAAAGAGCAAGTGTATGTGAGTCAGCATAATCACATCTCCTTTGCTTTAACCTTTAGGAGAAATGGGACCAGTAGTAACCTGTTGTTAACTGACCTACACTTTTTATTTTTTATGTATTTAGGACAGGGTGTTCAGGTTCTACATTACCTACAGGGTCTCACTTTGTAGATTTGACTAGTAGTGATTCTCTTGTTTTCAGCCTTTCAAGTGCTGGGATTAAAGGTGTGTGTCACCATGCCCAGTCTCTGTTGCCATCTCAGGGTGCCCCATGGCATGCCGGGAATTGGACCCTGGCCGCTTCACTGTGCCTAAGCAGGCACTTTAGTCTGCTGAGCTATCTGGCCAGCCCAACCTACACTTTTTAAATTGTCCTATTTCTTTGCTTTGGTCTTAGAATAACAAGCTGTCATGCTCCCTAGAACACTCATTCTATTTTATAGAATCAAGTGAGGTCAGAGTCTAGCATCACTAATGTCAACAAGATCCTTAAACTAAATTTCTTGTCATTTTATCCATAAGTAGTGCAGAATGATCTCTTTATCTTCTTTCTAGAGAATCTGTTATGTAGGTATTGTTTTCTTTTTGTGGGGAAGTGTGTCTCCTTTGGCTGCTGACATGTGTTGTGACTTTATTTAGGTTAGATGAGCATTCCTAAAAATCTCAATCACTAAGCCTGTTATTTATATGTCTGCAACTTCATGTTGTGCATAGATACCATAAACAGGAAGAATAAAATATTCCTCAGGTACAGTTTCTACTCAGAAGCTTTTTCAAAGGACACCATGGATTATAACGAAAAATATGTAATGAACAATAGCAAAGCTTTTCTTTGTTATCTGCTGGACAATTATTTTGGGATTCTAAAACTATTACTTACCAAGCTATTACTTAAGAAAATCAGATCTCTTCCAACATGTACTATAACTCTGAATGTGCAGTTTTATTTTTTATGCAGTCACCTCAGTGTTCAAAAACTAAAGTGAACCATGGGATGAGCAGATTGTGACATCATTCCATCCCATGCCATCCCATGCCATGCCATGCTATGCCATCCCATCCCATCCCATCCCATGCCACCCCATACCATCCCATGCCATCCCATGCCATCCCATGCCATCCCATATCATCCCATCCCATCCCATCCCATCCCATCCCATATCATCCCATCCCATCCCATCCTATCTCATCCCATCTGGGTAGCAGGTGGCTTGGTTTTTAGGGGCTCCAAATTTTTCCTTCGCTCTCTTGCTATTTCCTTTGAGATAGCTCACCTAGCGTCTCTTGCTGTGAAGGCCTGGGGTTTCTAGCAGTATGACAAAATGAAGAATTGATAGAGTAGAGGCTGGCAAACTGATCTGATGCTCATTGTGGCCTTTGGCTTGTTATTGCACTGTTGCAAGCTAAGAATGGTTTTTACTCTTTGAAAGACTTATATATAAAAAAATCAAACAATGCTTTACTTGGCCCCAAATGCCTAAAACTTATACTACTGACATTTATGAAAAGTTTGCTAACCACTGATTTTCAGAATTAAATACAAATGGCTAAACTCACCAACCTTTTTCCACAATCTCCTCTTACTACTTTCTTTTTTAATTTAATTTTATTTATTTATTTTTTTCTTGTTTCAGAACCATTGCTTGTTTACTCACTCATTTTTATGGCCGGCTCAGCCCGCACCAAGGGCAGGGCTGGCGCATCATGTGGTGCCGGGGATCGAACCGCAGTCCCTGAAGCCTCCTAAGCTTTCCCGAGCAGGCGCTTTAGACCACTGAGCCATCTCGCTGGGCCCCTTACTACTTTCTATGCATATCTTGCCTCATGTAGCTGCATTGAATATCCTTAATCTCCTGCTTTCTGCCCCTACCACAGCATGTCCTCATGTTGTTGGTATTCAGAAAACAATCCCTTCCAGTGTGGGGCTTTAGAAGGGAGGAGCAGGCCTTACAAACAAACAGGCCTCTTTTTCCCTTATCTCCTATCCCCGGAAGGAAGCCATAGTTTAGGTCTAGGATTTCCTTCACAGTCTCGTTAATTTGGAAGTTGAATGGATCATGAAGACATTGTACTTATCAGAAATTCACTCATTGATGGATTTGGTAGCTGAATGTGCTGTTTTAGTAGAAGGTGGGTCTGGTAGGAGGTGGGTCACTGGGGATGCAACCTGGAGGAATGTGTTCTTGTTCTTAACTTTTCTACTCTCTTTGATTCCTGGTAGCCAGGTGGTAAACAGGTGTTATCTATAGTGTCTTTCTGCTATGTCACCTTTGTCCTAGAGATGCCAACGATGGACTGTACCCGGTGGAACCATGATCCAAAGTCTACTTCGCTTGCTATGCATTGTATATATCAGGTATTTTGACTTAGAAATAGGAAAGTGATCAAAACCCACAGAGATTAGAATTTCCTATCTGCAAAAGATCATGGATACTAGAACTGCTTTTCTTCAAGTTAAGCCTGGAATGTTTATAAAGCCTAAAATGTTACTCTAATCTTTCATAATCTTTCTGGCTTAGAATTGGTAAGGAAGTCTCTGATTTGCTTATCTGATTGTAGAACATCCAACACCCACTTCCGAATGGGTTCTGTGCTTGCCATGTCTGTAAAGTAGAAGTACTGCACCAAGACACCATAAAAATTTGGACAGACAGATCTTTCTAGGTTCTCTCACCTAGTCTATTAACATCGGATCATATCCTTTGTATTCAATCATAATTCTATATGCCTGTCCATGAGTAATAAAACCTGAGCATAAGAATGGATATTGTTTACCCTGAGTCTTCGGGTCATCGTTGTGAAGACTCCAGTGCCCATAAAATTTTGATTGGATGCATGTATTGTGTTCTGTTATTAATTGGGCTTTTGCTGTACAGGTGTTATCCATAACTTATGATGGGAAAAGAGATGTGTGACCTCTTTCCCACCTAAAAATCTCTTTGGGTACCATGGTCCTGCTTCCTGGGATCCTCTAACTCTGAATCTTTAGTGATCTGTACCTGTTCAGCAATTTATCTACTTTATATTTAGCCTTCTGAAAATGGCAGTGTTTGCAATACTGGTATCTAATGAACATTACCTAATAAGTAAATACATCTTATCAAATTTATAATGTCTAGCTAGGGAGAAAATTATAAACATTAAAAGGAAACCCAGGGAAAAATCGGTGGTTCCCTTTGTTATTGGTTATGCTGCTGCTGTTGATCTTTCTCTTTTTATACTGCCTGGATTATTTACTATCAGCATAAATAAAACTGTTCATCTTTTGATTTTTCAAACTTCATTTCTGTTTTATTGATATATACTTTTGTATATTTTATTTCAAGGCACAGAGAAAGAATAAAATGCAGGATCTTGAAAAATGAGTGGCTGAGTGCCTGAGTAATGATGGGGAAGGAAGATAATATTGCAGCAGGCAAGAGAGAACTCGGAACAAGTAATTTTTCATGAAAGATGCTTGTATCAGACCATATTATAGAGAATGACTATTGTGTGCCACAATCAGCCGGTTTAAAGCCTGAGTATTAGGGGCATTCTAAGGGGCCTATTGAGGTCCCTCTTGTAGTGCCCTTGTCTTAGTTACTTTTCACTCATTATTGGGACAAATACCCAACACCCAAAATGAAGGAAGGAAAGGTTTATTTAGCTCACAGTTACTGGAGGTTTCAGTCCATATTTGGCTGGATCCAAGGCAGAGAGGCACAGTGCAGAGGCCAGCAGTTCATGGTGGCTGAGCAGCAACAAAATGGTGACAGAGGCAACAAACCAACAGAGCAGAGAACGACAGCCTCAGTCTTTCTGTCTGTCCCTCTTTATATTATATCAGGCTCTCTGCCTTAGCCTATTCACCTCAAGCCACACCTATAATTCCCAGCAGTACTCAGACCCTTAATCTCATCAGTACTAAAACACATAATCCCAGTGGATCACAAATCAAGTCTCAAACTCTAGAAGTCCCCACCCCATGAGTGCATGATGCTTTGGGGGGACAACTAGACATAAACCATAACATTCCGCCCCTGAACCACTAAAGTCTTATGCACATCCCTTTGTGCAAAATACATTTTATTCATCTGGAAGAGTTGCCAAAGTCTCAACAGTTTCAGCATTGCTGAAAAGTCAAAGTTCCAAGTCTCCTCCAAGGCAAACTTTTCTCAACTGTGAGCCCCTGTACAATAGAAAAGTTAAACATATCCAACATTCAAAGGCACAAAATAAACATTAGCATTCCAAAAATTGCAAACAACAATGGAATATAAAACATTGGTACCAACATAAGTCCAAAATCCAGCAGGGCAAACATTGAATCCCATAGTTCCAACTGGAACATCCGAAGCTGTCTGCGCTGAGTTGTGGGCTCCATGCATCTTCGTCCCTAAGGCACTCTTGGTGGTAGTTTCCATGCCTTCTCTCTTGGGCTAGCTCTGCTCCCTTTTTGCATGATCCACGTTCCTGGCTAAAAATTGCAATAATAACCATGCCACCGCCCCAGTAGTTTGCTGCTTTGAAATATCTCTTGATAGATTAATCAGTTCACCAGGCTTAATCTCAGTCTTAGGCAAAGTCTCTGGGGATGAGCAAAATTCAGACAGATTTTCAGCCAATCTGTAGCACAAATCATCTGGAGTTCAAAGTGCTGTCCTCTTTTCCAGCAGAAACCTTCTCAACCTGGTCTTTATAGGAAGGTCTTCTGTCAGTCTTCTGGTCTGAGTTTTGACCAGAATCTCCTCTACAGAAAAGCTGAACCTTTTCCAGTTCTTTGAAAGTAGATGACATCTCCAAATATTTGCTATCTCTGCTCATAAGCCCTTCTTTATACCCAGGCTTCAAGCCAATCTTCTGGTCTGAGTTCTGACCAGAATCTCCCAAAAGAACAGCTGAAGCTGTTCCATTGCTTTGCTTATAGCTGACATTTTTGAATCTTTCCTGTCTCTTCCCAAAAGCTAGTAATCCACATGGTCAGGTTAGTCACAGCAATGACCCCACTTCTCTGGTACGAAATTCTGTATCAGTCAGGGTTTTACTTAGAGGATCAGAACAGATATAAGGAATGGATACTAACACAAAATATACAATATATAAGGAATTATAAGATCGGCTTCCCACAGTCAGCCACAGAGTCAGATGAGGAAGCGTGCAGAGGGCGTCTGCATACTCCTAACTGAAGAATTCAGTCCCGAGGTCTGAAACTCACTGCAGTGCTCCATGTAAGTCTCTATCCATCAGCTGATGGGTCTGCGATGGAAGACTGAAGTGTCTGTAACGGACCCTGAAGAGTTGGTGACAGATGGTGAAAGATCCAAGCTGGAGGCTGAAGAGTCTGCACTGCAAGCCAGATGATGAAGTCCAGGCCGAATGCAAAGACTGAAGCTTCTCTGATGAAGTGAAATGAAGTCTTGACTCCTTCCTCAGCCCTTTAAAAAGTCTCTGTGTTCAGTCATTCTGATGTGGGCTCATTGTGTCCTAGGGTGGAAGCAATCATACCCCAGGATGGGTCCTTGATCCCACTCTAGGGAGGAGCCAACCATATCCTAGGCAGGCCCTGGTCATGCTCCAGGGAGGAACCAATTTTATGCCAGGGCGGGACTCTCACCAACAGGGAACCAGGCCACTGAGTCATCCAGCCAAGTTGACACAATGTATCAACCACTACAACCCTCAAGAAAAGGATATTTGCTGCATTTAGACAAACATATGAATAATGCAAGTTTGTTTTCAAATTGAAAGGAAGAAAGTGAAAATGAATTTGTTTGGCAACCTGCCAGTTTTGGAATTAGAGGTTGGATTGAAATTAAGATAACTGGTATGTGTGTTAGATTACAATAAGAATGCAGAAGTGTAGCACTAATCTTCAAAAACATTTTATATTCTATTGTGAAATCTAGAGAGTGATGCTAAATTTTGGTGTCAGGAAAATGGAGCAGGGACTAAAATAAATATTGTAGTATAATGCAAACAACACGAATGATTCTCTTTTGTGGTGCTGCACTGAACCTATATCTTTTGTTTTTTTAAGAAAAGATTTATTTAGCTCACAGTTACTGGAGGTTTCAGTCCAAATTCAGCTGGCTTCAAGGCAGAGAGGCACATGGCAGAAAGCAACCTTTCATGGCAGCAGCTAACAGCAAGAGCACAGGCAGAGGTAGTAGCAACTCAAGCAGCTACTTACTCTTCCTTCCTTACATTGAAATGCAAATCACCTGCCTCAGGGGAGGTGCGGCACTGATTTCCACAATAATCAGTTACAAATTCCAGAAGCCACTCCATGACTTCATGAGGCTTTGGGGGCACACCTATACACAAACCATAATATTCTGCCCCTGGGCTCCCAAAGACTCATGCACATCCCTTTATGCAAAAGACATGCTAGTACATCTGTAAGAGTTTCCAGAGTCCCAACAGTTTCAGCATTGCTGAAAAGTCCAAGTCCCAAGTCTCTGGGAGCCCCTACAGAAATGAAAAGTTAAACACAGTGAACATTGAAAGGCACAATACAAACATTACCATTCTAAAAGGTATACACAGCAGGATGCCAAGCCTTGAGGCCCACACAAGTCCAAGATCCAGAAGGACCAACATTAAATCCTATAGGTCCTTGTGGAACATTCGAAGCATTCTGTGGCAAATTGTAAGCTCCAGGTGGCTCTGCCCCTATAGCACCCTTGGTAGTTTTAACTCTCATGGCTTCTCTCTTAGGCTGGCTTTGCTTTCTCTTTGCATGATACACAGTCCGGGCTTTTCCAAACTTCTGAGGTTTCCACTGAATAGGCTTCTCACTCACAGCTTTATACACTGCCCTCTCAGGGGCACACTGCCTGACCTCCCAGGCCTTCTTCTGAAATCCAGGTGGAAGCCTTGTTAACCTCAGAACTCTTGCATTCTCAAATGTGGATGATGCCTAGGTCTGCTGCCAGCTGGGGTGTAGTCAGGCTTTCCTTTCTCTTGGCTGTAGGGATCATGTACCTGGATTACTGAGCACTCTGACTCTGATTCCACAGAATAAATTATCCATGCCAGCAGCATTCTGGAACCTGGTGTAGCTGCCACCACCACCATTCTGCAACAAAAGGCTCAGTGGCTTTCCCCTCATGGCAAAGTCCCTGACCTTTGCAATTCTGAAGCTGCAAAGAGTGGAGACCTGCCACCTCCCGTGATGCCCCCAGGCCATCTTTTCCATTCTCTGGTTCCTTCTCAGCAGTGGAGATCCTCTCAGCTCTATCTTTGTAGTCCATAGCTTTATTGGTGCTTCCTTTCTGGCCAAACTCACAACATTTTGAGCCATCCTGCTGGGCTCTTCACTCTTGATTCTCAACATAAATCTGAAAGAAGCCCCCAAAAACAGCTATGCCACCACCCCAATATTTGGCTGCCTTGAAATATCTTTTGAAAGATTAATCAGTCCACCATGCTTAATATTGGTCTTAGGCAAAGTCTCTGGGCACAAGCAAAATTCAGACAGACTTTTAGCCAAGCCATAACACGAATCATCTGGAGTCCAACAACCGATGTAGTCCTTTTTCCCAGCAGAAACCTCTCCAAACTGGTCTTTATAGGCAGGTCTTCTGTCAGTCTTCTGGTCTGAGCTCTGACCAGAACCTCCGCTGCAGAAAAGCTGAAGCTTTTCTAGCTCTTTGCAAGTAGAGGACATCTCCAAACCTTTTCTGTCTCTTCCCATAAGCCATTCCCCAAAACTTGTAATGGTCAGGTTAGTCATAGCAACAACCCCACTCCTGCGGTACCAAATTCTGTCTTAGTTACTCTTCTCTTGTTGTTTAGACAAATATCCAAAACTCAAAATGAGGGAAGGAAAGGTGTGTAGGTCACAGTTACTGGAGGTTTCAGTCCATATGCAGCTAGCTCAAAGGCAGAGAGGCACATAGCAGAAAACAACCTTTCATGGTGGGAACTAAGAGCAAAAGCCTTGAACCTATAGCCTGAGGCTCTCAAAGCACATGCCACGCCACTGAGCTATATCCACAACCTCCCTTCCCCACAAACCTAAGTGATGATTTAGAAATCATAGAGCCAAAAAAGCAGGTGGACTGTTTTTTTCCATCCCTATGTCTTACACTGGGAATTCTCTTGTAAATTCAAACTGTTCAAGAGCAGCTCTTACTCACAGCCTGTTTTCCCATGACCTTTAAGGAACCTCTGATTAAAAGTCTACCTTGTATTTTACTGTTTTAGAGCTGCCCAGCAAAACAGTCAAAATATCTTTTTCAATATAGGCCTCCAGTTCTTACTCTGACTGGACCTGAATTTCTTTTGAGATCCTTTTCTCCTCTTGGCTAAACCTTTGGCATTCAACTCAAACCTTCTGTGTGAAAATGAAAGCAAGGAAGTATCAGCTCTCATTACCTTATTCTCTGTCCAGCTAGCTGTTTTACGCACTTACCATCTCTGTAGTTGGAAATAATACATGCCATTTTCACTGACTCACTTATTTTCTTAATCAATTAAAGAACATTAAAATAATTGTCCTTTTGAGCCAGGGAGATAGCTCCATGGCACAAATGCCTGCCTGGCAAGTACAAGGTTGTGAGTTTGAACCCCAGTCCCACAAAAAATAAAACAAACAAACAAACAAAAAAACCCGAAAAATAATTGTCCTTTTGAGATGTGAGATTCCCAAGTAGTTATGTGGCTAGCTTTGTGCTAATGCTGTGTGCTTTGTTTCACTTACCTGGTCTGGGAATCTTCTACTTTCACTTAGAAAATGAGAAAAAGACCTTGATAAGAGCTTGAAAAATACATTTTATGTAATAGTAATTAAGATTTTCTGACTAAACAGGAGATCATATTCTAGCTTTTCATTTTAAATCCAATGGAACGGTGTTGGGCCTTAATTTTATATTTTCTCAAATTTTGTGTATTTGTTTTGAACTTCGAATAATGCATTTAGATGTAAGTCTAAAATTCCCACTGAAACTTAGGAAAGAAGATTCTGAATGTTCTCAGTCCAGTCTTCTAGTACCTTCTGGCACTTCCTGTTGTTTGCGAGGTCAGGTAGAGTTGGTAAGCAGGGCGGTCCTGCCATTTGTTTCTGCTTAACCTTTCAAAGACCTTTAGAGTAAGCAGCCAGCTGCCTTGTCAGCTAAACTGTTCATACGCGTTAGTATGGGCGGCTGATCCTCTTCTCCTAGCCACTCTTTCAAGGAGCTGACTAAATTGCTCACGCTGACGTGAGATTAACCAATCGGCATGGAATCTTTGCCAGGCAAACTGATGGAGTTGGCAAGGGAAATTCATGGCATCCGATTCTCTCCCATAACCAGGTTGCATTAGAAAACCTGGGAGATAGTAGCAACTAGAAATGAGGATAAGGCTGCAAGGACACAAAAGACGAAAAGAACGGGGCTACCTCTTTGGGTCGGGTCTCAGCATTCATGGAAAGCAAGAACTATAATGCAGCACTGTTCACCCCGGAGCCAGCTGGAGAAGCCACGTGACCTCAGGACTCTGGCTGAGCGGTCAGATCCCTGCACTAGCTCTGCTTTGGCCTTTGATCTAGTTTCAGTTTTTATTTAGATAGCTTTGACTCTGTCTCTTCTCATCCCCTGATTTTTTCCCTCTGTAACTTGGGTTTCTTACGGTCAAAGGAACTGACTAGAAACCAATGACATTCTTGCCATTTAGGCTTTCCTCTCTGAACGGGATATCAATGCTATTCAATGGAAGCAGTCAGTGTGCGCGGTGAACATGTATCTGACAGGAGGCCATTATCCATTCAGGAACCATCAGGCTCTTTCTGCTTTCCCTTGGACAGCCAGTCCCCAAGGAATTGCAGCACTGTCAAAATTTAAATAGTGCCCAGCTCTCCTTAAACACGCAGTTTTCTTGCACTGCTTAGGTGCCGCAGCTGGTGTACGAACTGAACTGCGAGTGTACTGCATACTTGTTTTCTCCTGTGTGAGGCGTAGAACACCAGTTAAGCTCTTTTGGAGAGCTGACCCATAGCCTCCAGGCCTGCACTTTGCTTTCTGGAGATGTACAGAAGCTCAAACGGCTTAGGTGCTGTGTCAACTAAGATCTGGAGGCCATTGAGTTTGCTGACTCCTCTTTCCTGTCTCCTGACGTTCCCTGGCCTTTTATCAGGGCTGATGTGCCTTAGGCATTGGATGGTGAACATTCAGAATGCACCAGTGTGCTCAGGCACATGCCAGATGGTAGTGAATGCGGAGATCAGATCAGGCAGCAGTGCCAAGAATTTTTATTAAATTTACAAACTTTGTTTGTGAGGATCCTAGTTTCTAGCTGCATTTGTTTCTGAGAGAGACACAGAGAGAGAGAGAGAGAGAGAGAGAGAGAGAGAGAGAGAGAGAGACTGGGAAAATTTGTAAGTAGAGATAAATAATAATAATGCTTTTTTTTTTTTTTTTTTGCCTTGAGACAGGGTCTCATTATGCAGTTCAGGCTGACCTTGAGCTCACTTTTGTAGCCAAGGCTGGTCTTGAACTCGCACCAATCCTCCTGCCTCAGCCTCCCAAGTGCTAGGATTACAGGTGTGCGCCACCACACCCGGCTATAATAATGCTCTTTAGCAGACTCTCCTCCATCTTATCTAACCAAAGAATATGTACCAGTAAGCGTTTTTTACCTGTATTTTATGAATGAAGAAATTGAAGCTTAGAGTCCTTGATGGGCATTGCCCAAGGCCTTCTAAGAAACAGGTTGGAACCCACAATTGATTTATTCCCAACCATATAATCATTCCACTTTGCTATGAAAATATTGGAATACAAATGAATTATTTTCACATTAGCTTGAAATGCCTTTAAACCTTCCATTTACTCTCTCTTTTTTTGTAAAATTGATAAAACACTTAAAAACTCATCTTCACCAATGACATTTAATTTAAAGGGAAAAAAAGGTACTTAATTTGCAAGCCTTGGCCATGAGAAACAGCAGGTTTCTTAGGATATAACTCCTTGTTCCCAATCAGGTGATAGAAAGGATTTTTTTTTTTTTTTCTGCTGCCTTTGCTCAGAGTAATTGCATATCTATCTATTTATGAGAGCAATTAATCAGAGACCCAAGCGATCAAAGCAGCAGCCAGAATTCCCATGTTGGAATTTCATGTTACATTTACCAGTTTTTAGCGCATTCAATGATTTCTTACCTGCGTAGTCTGAAAACACAGGAATGACACGATCAACTACAAGAGATACTAAAGGTGCTTCACCCATGCTGGAGAATACATTGCAGGGGACTTTGCAGGAGATATAAAGAAAATTATTACAGCAAAGGTATTTTTAACTAGAAAGCACTCAACAGTTCATATCCGTAGGATGACAATGCTGGGTTCTACATTTACAGTTTAAGAAGTATACTTTAATGAATGAGTACAACATTCAATTAATTTAGAAAAAAAGAAAGCTACATAGAAAAGTGTACATTTTTACATGGTCCAGAAACAGCCTAACACCTACTTTATTTAACTGTCTGTGGGTTGGTAGGAGAAAAGTATCACAGATCCATGGTTTCCAGGAACCAAAATTTGGAAAAACAGAGCCGGCTATGGCCAGAATGCTGAATGAAAGTTGATTTTGAATAGGACAACTTTCATGGGGGTGAGGGAGGCTGACTCACAGTGAGTTACTACATGAGTCAGTAATTTAGAATTCAAGTATGGGCCAGTCAGATAGCTCCGCGGACTGAAGTGTCTGCTTAGGCAGAGCGCAGGCGTGTTTCCATCCCTGACACTGAAAGTCGTCCTGATGTGCTCTCCCTCCCCCAGGGCGTGCTGAGATGGCAACTGGGACTGGGCATGGTGGCAGTGCAATTCAATTCTGATTTAGTTGCTTATAGCACTCCTTAGATGAAACTGATGGAGGGCATTCAAGGATTTTCAGAATATGGGGCAGGTCTTGCAAGGCTAATAGAAAGAGGGTATATTGGGATGGACCTACTTTGTGCGCTCTAAATTAACTCTATGAGAGAATATCACAAAATGCAGGATATTGAATTTTCTTGGAAAACAACAATAAGAAAACCCTTAAACAGTAGATATCACTGTCATGTGACCATGTGATCATGTGATCAGAGCCCATTCTTCCTGTCAGAGGAAGAGTGTGAATTCCAATTCCTCACATTCCCTTCCAGTCAGATAGTGCATCTGCAGCGCCCCCTAGCTGGAGTCGATCATGAAAGATGCCTGACCCATATTGAAGACCTGTTTCCTGCTAGTTCCAAACACAGTTTGTGTTCTGCGACATTGTAATTCTAACTTGGTTGTGCTATTAGTACCTCAGTGACTTTCAAAATCATACAGACTTTAAAAAAATATAGTATTTGACAGAATTGTTATCTCTCAATTGTCTATTGAGTGGTGTTCAGCAAACATGGGCAGAATTCAAAATAAACTTAGATGCATAGGACTGTGAGCTGCCAGAGGGTTGGAACCATGACGGGTCATCCTGTGACATCACTTTGCTTTACTCATCCCCTCAGTTCCCCACCCCCAAAACTGAATAAGTCCCCTAAGCAGCAGTAGCTGCTGCAGCAGCAATAATAGGAAAAACAGGATGCTGCAGTATTAGCATCGTGCTGTCTTCACATGTTAGAACTTGATATTGGCTATGCTAGGGTTGTCATTCTAGCAAATACAAACGCGGGAAACCAAGTTAAATTTGAATTTCAGATAAATAGTAAGTTTAGCGTGAAGGTGTGCTCTGTGCGATGTGTAGCGTCCGGTAGTCCTAAAATCTGAACTTGTCCTGTGATATGGTCTCCTGTATTTCTCTGGCAACCTGAGAATAAGCCACGAAGCATTCTCAGGTGTTGCTGTAGTCCAGACTCCATATACAGATACACAGCCTGAAGGGAGTCTGAGCCCAATCCGAGAACCTATCTGACAGCTCCAGTAGAGAAGGGATCTGTGACGCTCTAAGCAGCAGGCAATATATACAGTAAGGTGGGAAGTTAGTGAGTTTTAAAGATGCATTGTTTTTCATTAGACAAAGTTTTGCTATGTAGTTCAAGTTGGACTTGAACTCACTTTATAACCCAGATTGGCCTCAAACTTGCAGCGATCCTCCTGCGTCAGCCTCCCAAGTGCTGGGATTGCAGGATTATGTCTACAAGACTCATGTTTTTAAATCCTAGCAGTATTAGTAAAAATGATGACGATGAGATGTAACACATGAGCGTTAGGATATTTTAGACACTGGGCTCAATACTTCTCATACATTAATTAAAAAAAAAAAAAAAAAAAAAAAAAACCTTTGTAACAATCCTGGGAGCTAGTTACTATTTTTTATTTCTTTTTCTAGGCAAGGAGACTTGAGTATCAAAAAGCTAGGTAATGTACCAAAGTATTGATTGAAATTAAAGAGCCTAAGTTTGTATTTTATTACTTTGTAAATGATAATTAGGTAAATAATGGCAATGATCTATTGACTGCCAGCTGATTTATACATAGGCCATGCAGTTCTGCGACAGTCCCACGGGATAGCCATTATTGCCAAAGACTCACAAAAATGTGTGTTGTTCTTAGGAGTAGAAATAGTTAGAAGCACTTTTAATAAGATAAGCTGCTTACAATTCATTACCATGGATAGAAGCTTAGGATATGACTATTTCTGCGCACCAGGAATGACTCCACTTTTTACCATTTTAGAGGAAAGAAGATAGAGTGAAGTGGTAAAATTCAAAAGTGAGACAAACCAGAGTGCATTTGTTTATATCTTAAATGATTTGTAGCAGGAATAATTTATAATTTATTACTACTTCAAGTACAGATGTCTAGTTTATAGTCCCCACAACACACACACACACACACATAACCCTGTCACACACACATAACTCTCTGTCTCTCACACCCACACCCACACCCACACATGAAACTCTCTCTCATACACACAAGTCTCTGTGTCTGTCTCTCTTTTACACATACACACATACAATCCCACCATAGCACTATACTTATATACACATAGACTTTTGTGTATTTTAATAGGTGGCATCTATATTGCTCTAAAGGTAGCGCAAAACAAAACTTTTGTTTTCTGCCTGAGCCATGGATGCCAGGAGACTGGGGCAAGTGGAAGCTCCTGAGCAGGACAGGGGAGCTCCCCTCACAGGCGGTGCGGCCTTCGGAGGCAGCATTGCTCTTACAGTCTGGGCTACAGACTGTAAATTCCAAGGCTTCTGGGTAAGTGATGAGTCATGTGGCTTCCTCTGAATCTACCATATTAGAGCTGACTTAGTTCTTACAAGCAGGATCATACATTTGATCCTGCAGTTTTAATCTTTATGAACAAGATTTTATTTTATTTTTTATTTTTTTTAAATTTATTTATTTATTTTTCTTGTTTCGGAACCTTTGTTTATTCACTCATTTTCATGGCCGGCTCAGCCCACCCCAAGGGCAGGGCTGGCGCAGCATGTGGTGCCGGGGGTCGAACTGCGGTTCCTGAAGCCGCCCAAGCTTTCCCAAGTAGGGGTTTTAGACCACTGAGCCATCCCACCGGGCCCCCTGAACAAGATTTTATACTTTTAGTTTGACCTGGTGCCTTAAGAAAGCCAAAAATTGTGGGTGACTACCTCCTTTGGGCAAAACTCTTAATTCTTTTATTGGGGATCTGGGTGGATGCTTGGCCTTGCGCCCAAACAGGACCTTCACACTGAGCTATTCCTCAGCCTTTCCATCTCATCACTTTAGCCAAGGTCTCACCAAATTTTTGAGGCTGCCCTCCAATGTGTGATACTCCAGCCCAAGCCTTCCAAGTAGCTGGGATTTTAGGTATATGCCACTAGGCCTGGCCCAAACTTTGATTCTATTAATTGCAAAGAAATGGATGCTAAAATAAAATCTGATCAAAAAGTTCCACAGGGTCTTCTATTTCTTATTTTAAATTCAGTGTTCAAAGCTCATTTTCAGCTTTCTGCCAGAAAGCGAAAGATTTTTGAGGATGCTATGCTAAGCTAAGGATAAATGCTAAGGTTTGCAGTGGAAAATGAGAAGACAGTACAGAAATTCACTGCTGGATTATTGAGTTTCTCAACTCTCTTCCAGCTGCTTGATAAAACATTTCTGAGGTCCAGAGAGGGCCAAGAAACCCTAGAGAGTCTCTGGGTCTTAGCAATACTTTTTTTTTTTTTTCTTAAGTAAAGGAAAACTTCAGTATCTGAAAGATTTTGCTTGAGTAACTTGTGACAAAACTGGTATGTCGTAGATTAAAGTATGCCCGAGTCATGGCATAGGGTTTATGGAATGCTATTCTTTCTTTCTGAGGGAAAAATAGGAATCCTTTATGAAAGAATGCAGAGGCCATAGGCATCACTTCTTTGATAATCAGAAGTTTGTTAGTATTTTCTCTTCCTTTAGTAGAAAAGAAATATCAATGTACACGGTGTGGTAGAAAAATATGATACGTATTTAAATTTGTAACAACTTATTGTAGTAAAGGATGTATTACCATAATCACAATCAAAATCCACCCTTTCACTTTCAAGCCCTTGTCCCATTATTCTTGCCACTTTCTGAGGCTGCTCTGCAGCTGAGGCAGCTCTTCCTTCTTGTCTCAGAGGCGTCATCTAAACATGGCAGTGCTGCAGCCCTGTGCTATCGATGGACTGGCAGGCGTGTGACAAGCGTTCCTCTGCATCCTCATCTCTTTCTTCCTTGGGTCTGACTCTGTGCAGCTTCCAGCTTTTCCACAAAATCAAAATCACCATGAAAGGTAATGTTTTGAATTGATTCAGGGCTACAAGGCCACGAGGACAGCACAACTAAAGTCATGCAAAGAGAGAACTTACAGAACTGCTTCAAAGACCAGCAAGAAGGACAGAAGAAATGCGTTCAAGGCTTGGCTGGGGGAGGCAGATGTTGAGGAAGAGCAAGGATAAGGTCTTTTACTGCGAGTAGTTTTTTGAGCCTTTGCATACCCTATCGCTCACTTACACCTTGTGTTCATGGCATAACGGTCGCTTCCACGAGACTGCACATGCCCCACATCCATCATACACTCTCATTCCTGTTTTACCTTGAGAAAATAGAACCATGAGAGCTGGGGCGGAATGTGTTCAGCGTTGTGTTCTACGTCATACTATGACGCCTTAGATTGTTCATTTCCAGGGTTATGTGTTTTGCCTATGCAACAACTTCCCGGACAAATTGCTCAGCCTTCTCAACCTCAGTGTTTCCGCCAGGGGAACAGTGACAGCTGTCCTTTGGGGTGGTGAGCAGGACGAGAGAGGATGTGTGCAGAGCCTGTGAACTCACTAGGTTGAACTTGCATTCAATAATGAGAGCTCTAACGATTACGGAAGAGGTCACACCAACTGTGCCAGAAGGTGGGACGATAGAGCACAGCGCTAAGAAGATCTGGTAGGCGGTGAAGCAGGGGTTGGTGTGGGAGAGTGGACTGCAGAAAGATCTGAAGACTGTGTTGAGACTATTTAGCTCACGGTGGTCAGAAAGAGAAGATGAAATCGAGGACCTGAAAACGCGAGGCTAAACTCATGCAGTGTGAATGAATCTGATCACTAACCTTCGTGGAAATAATCACTGATATTTTTGTAAATTCACTGGTGCTGGAAAATATTTAATGATTAAATAATTAGAATGTTAAAACTCAAAACACTATATATATTATACATTACATATATTTGTATTTTAGTACAAGGTCTACAGGGTCATCAGGGTCTCACTATGCAGATTGGACTCATAGTCATCCACCTATGTTCCGCTTCTCAAGAGCTGGGATTACAGGTGCGCGCCACCAAGCCCATTCTCAATAGCTGTCGCAGTGCACCCCAGGGGTAGGACTGGCACAGGAGGCCTGGGATTGAAAGCCAGCTGCTGCATCTGCCTAAGCAGGCACTTTAATAGGAAAATACTATATTTATTAATGAAAGGAGCTAATCATGTCTTTCAGGCCATCACAAGAACAATAGCAGCCACTTTTTTTTTAGAACCTGGATTTGACATCGAAATTATTTTAAATTTATTATCTCGCATGTAAGTGCAAGTGGAATTTCTTTAGTTGTTTTATAATGCAGCACAATACAGGTTTGACATGTTTAAAAAGTGATGAAGTGTGACAGCAGCAAGAGTGCTTTTGTGTGTGACTGTGGAGCCTGTCACAGAATTTGAATCTGGTGTTTGTGAAGTGCTGTCGATCCCATTCACTTGAAAGGCCCTGGAGCATCTGACTGCCCTACAACAAATGCTGTCGCCAAGTCAGTACCAGTTTCATGTGTGTGTGATGCTGCTGACGGGTGTCGAGCCCTTGTTACATTCAGTGTGGGTCAGCTACCTCAGTATTCCTTCTCAGCAATTCGATCATAAAACATAAGGCCTGGAGGTACCCAGAGAAGGGTGGCAACTGGCATTTTTATGACAACTGCATTAGGAAACTGATGAATACAAGTAGAAGGTAAATGGAACATGAATATCAATGAGAATGAAATCATGAGAAATATAATAAATTTAATTTTATGTATTTGTATGTTACTCCTAAGGCATTTGGTTTGACTGGTAACTAGTTCTCTTCAGATTAAAATGGGTGGTTTTAGAGTATTATGACAGGGGATCCAAATTGTCCTTCATTCATCAAAGTATCCTTGAGGAGTTGCTGTAATCAGCACTGAAGATACATTGACAGATATACTTTAGTCTCATATTTTTCTGGGTCTTATGGACTTTTGGGAACAAAAATATTATTGGATTAATAAAAATTAGTACCATTTTGTTTTTGAAATTTCACTGTTGATCTTCTTAGAGTACTTTCTTGGTTTGGTTCAAAAGTGTAGCATATTAAATGTGGGGTGGTTTGAAAGATATCCTACTTTTTTGTTTTTTTGAGATCCTCTGAAGAGCAAGGAGGCTTTTTCTTTCTTTTTTAAAATTTTATTAATTTTGATGAGAAAGAAGTAACATGGAGACAGTTCCAAAACAGGTTAGTAGGACAGTTGCAATAATTAATGCAATGCATATTGTTGTCTTCATAGTAGTTGTTCAGAGTACAAGATGCAGACATGATAACTTTTCTAAACGCTATTAGTACTATTAGTTCTTTTCACTGAACTAAGAGAAAGTAGTTGTATGCATAGTCCAATGGTCCATAATAGTAGTGGGTTATCAGCAGAACTTGCAATGTTGGAAGCTGTTCACTTGAGCCTTTCACAGTTCAGTATATTAATATGGCTTTATGTTTTATACCTTGTGGTTAGACTTTTCTGCTGGATGGTTAAGACCCAGTTAAAGCAAGACCTATATACCAAAAAATGTAACTTCAATATCTGACAAGGTCAGCCAAATTCCTTCAGGATTTATCCTGAAATCGTGAGTAATGTTTTGTAGACCTTTTGTCAGTGTCAGCCCTATGGATGAGTCACAGCCATTGCTTGACCAGTATGTTCTCTGTGAACGCCTGAGAGAATGTTTTCTCTCTAGGTGACTCTCCTTAGGCACATTATACATCTTTCCTTTGTGGCCCCATCATCTCTTTGAACAGAAAATTTTAGGACACCTACAGTTCCTACTTTGGAGCACACTGGTTTTCATCTGTATTCAAGATCCCAACATGGTATTTCTTCATGAGAGACCAAGATGAAGGCTGTGTTTGATTTAGGATGAGGATTCTCAGAATTATCATTTGGAGTTTTCCATTTTCAGCAGAAATTGTTGCTGTTCAACCTCTGCTTCTTCACTTTACTTCATGTCTCTTTTTATCATTTCTTCACTGTAAGACCTGAAGTAGTCCTGAAATTAACTCTGTCTTCTCTGGAGCAATAGAATACTTTAGAAATAACAGAGACCTAAGATCTAGTTTTTATAACTATTGTGTGCATTTTGACTCAGTCACTCTCTTCATTGCATAGAGTGCTTTATGTACAACAGACTTAGCATCTTTTCCTCTCATGCACTTACTTATTTGACATACTAGTCACATTATTAATAATTTCATATAATTTCTGGTGCTTTTTATTGATTATAGAGATTAATGTTCTCATTTTTGCAGATTATTAAATGTGCGTGACATACTTTCAATATTTTCGCCTTCCTCCCAATTAACATCAATTTAGCAAAGAAGATTTTGAAGAAGAAGAGGAAAAAGGAAACACAGAAAGGAAGATTTTCCATGCCACCTCAACATAAATAGGACTGCTCTTGATTATTAGGGAGACAGATTATTTTCAGTCACTAAGCTATGCATGTGCACTTTTTCTTTAAATGAAATTGGGATTTTGGTGGAGAAAATTTCTCCAAGTAAAAAAGAAATGTATGATTGAAAGATCTGAGCAATTTTAAACACTTAAAAATATTATCACATTTATATCTTGAGTCAGTGCAGCAATTTACATTCCTGCCATTGGAAGTGGTTGTATTGATGAATTCACAAGATTGTTATCTGTTTATTAAGCTGTTAATTTGAGGGATTTTTTTTTTTCCATTTGTAAAGTTTCTTGATGCAATCCTAGAGCTCCTCATTATCCATCAGTCTTCCTCTAGCTACGGACCTGGGGACCTTCAAATACATTTTTGTTGGCACAAGATTTTTTCAAAGGCCTATGACAAGCATCCTTCTAGTTACAACTGTACTTCATGCATACTTGCTCTGGCTCCTGGAGACCTTCCTGATTTTGCTGCTTAGAGTGGTTATTTGTCTGTCAGTTTCTTACATTGCATTAGATTCGCCTGTCATTTGTTTCTTTTTCTAGTCAGAAAATGGGGTGCTTTCAAGAAGGCTACCAGAGCAGAAGGAGACATTTACTCCATCCTTTCATTAATCTATCGTCCACTTAGCATTTACTAGCATATTCATGCTTTCCAGGAGTGTACAGTCTCTGCCCCTGTAACCATTCCGTTGATTGTCCAAAGCTTTCTGATTAGGAAATATGCAATGTGATAATTTGGGTCAGGAAGACAATGTTCTAAGGATTTTGGGCAAGATGAGACAATTCAAAGGTTTATAAGCTTATACAACTGTTAGAAGAATTAGAGAAGAGCAGCTGTCAATGGACACATACAATACCTAGGACCTATGTTTTCTATAGAGAGTGTTTGCAAATGACAGTATCCTTGTTAAGTCTTAGGTCCTTTCCACAGTGAGTACTCCTCTATTTGTCTGTATCTAAGAAAATATTTAGTTCTTTTATGAATCACTGCTTTCTGCTCCAGGCTGTAAGCATTTGCATAGGGAGTAATAGCTGCTGTTCCTGGGGATGGTGCACTAAAGCTGGTTGGTCTATGTGTTGCTGTTGGTATTTTCTGACAGGCAGAAGCAAGATTATGTTTCCTAAAGTTGCCTCTGTGTGTTTCCATGGCCCATTCGGTCCCCTTTGTTTGCTGTCCTCCTGGTTCAAATTGCTGAGCCATAGCTTCCTGAGGCTGGCTTGAGTCCACGCTGCTCTCATATATGCCCTGAGAAGTAAGCTGCGGGGAGCAGGCTCCCTCAGAACTGTGAACTGGCTCTGCTCCAGGCCCCAGCGGCTGATAAATCTGCCTTGGCATTTTAAGTATAGCTCTCAGATGATGACTGTGTTTATTGGAGCTGCACGCAACATTTTGATAGGCTGTTATTATAAACCAGCACCTAAGACTAGAAACAGCAATGGGAAGGAATTTTCCATGCATAGAAGCCCGTTAGCAGCAGTTGTCCTTTTCTGCCTTCATTAATGTACGGTCTAAAGATTTTAACTGAAAGTGATCCAAAAATCAAAATAGACAGGGCAGGGCATAGTCACCCTCAGGGTGACTCAAGTTGTGGCCTTGGCAAGCAGCGTTACCAGGAACCTGAGATAGCCTTTGACCTAGCATGTCCTTGAAAATATGGATGCTTGTCTATCATGGGTGCCTTCAAGAGAAAGTCGTGCTTGATACAGATGCACAGGAAACAAAAATGCCAGTGAACTCTAGCAGTGACTGGCATCTTTACTATTTTTATAGCTTCAGGTCAGTGTTTACCAGAGTTCTCTTGAAACCTTGAGCCTTTAGATGTACTCTATGATGGCTTTTGTGGTCATGATGTTTGGGGAGCACTTTCATTATTGCCCACATCTGAAGATGCACAATTAGCATTCTCAATCATACAACAAATCTTGCAATAACAAAATCTTTGGAATTTTGTTTAACTCAGCACCTTCCCCATTTTAAAAATTACAAACAACTTTTCTTTTGTATTATTTTGATAAATAATTATGCCTTTTCGATAAAAGCATATAGGATATGAGATCCAGGTATCTTCTAGATATTTAATTCTGAATAACAACACCTGAAATTTTTGTGCTTACTCCAAGCTTTGGTCCTATGGCAGTCTGGTGTTAGAATCTCTTCTCAGATAGATTTTTATTTCCTCCAGATACTACTGAGAGTTTTCTCCCAGTTTTTAACTTTCAGCATTCTTCCTGTGATGGGTTTATGAATCAGTCTTTAGTCTGCATTGAGTTTCTTAGCCCCTAGACACGCAGGCTATTGTTTTTCAGTGAATTTTAAAAGTGTTAAACAATTCTAGTATTTTTTTCTTGTTCTATCTCTTTTGTACTATTACTTCCAGAAACATCAGGTTTATTCATACCCACAAGGTTGCTTCACGGTGTCCTTGCTTCTTTAGAGTTCTGTTCAGTTCTGTTCATTCTTCACTTCCTTTTCTTTCTGCTTCTTGTTCTCTACTAATCCGTCATCAAGTTCATTATTTGATGAATAATGACAAAAGAAATAGACAAATATTTGATGAATAATGACCAAAGAACATAGACAAAAGAAAAGTTGTCTATAATTTTTAAAATGGGGAAGGTGCTAAGTTAAACAAAATTCCAAAGATTTTGTTATTGCAAGATTTGTTGTATGAGCCGGGCGTGGTGGCTCACGCCTGTAATCCCAGCACTTGGGAGGCTGAGGCAGGAGGATCGTTGTGAGTTCGAGACCAGCCTGGGCTACAAAAGTGAGCTCAAAGCCAGCCTGAACTGCACAGTGAGACCCTGTCTCAAAAAAAAAAAAAAAAAAAAAAAAA